>APFE030828705.1:111072-177478 GCA_000404065.3 Pinus taeda | reverse complement strand
TTTATTATTAAGGGAGGGATGTTACACAAAACATAAAGCCTTTAACTTGATCAAACAAGCAATCATAAACGCCCCATCTTTAGCGACACCGAATTTTTCAAATCATTTCTTTTGATATACTTTCGCTTCCGAGAAATCATATGTAGCCATATTAACACAAGTAAATGAAGAAAAAGCTGAAGCCCCAATCTCTTTCTTTAGCTCCAATTTGTAGGGCGCTGAATTGAATTACGCAGATGTTGAAAAATAAGCTTTTGCTATTTTCAAATCGATAAAACACTTCAAACCTTTTCTCCTCAAAACCCACACCAAAGTAATAGTACCATTCTCAGCAGTGGGAAATCTGTTAATACAAAGGGATATAGGTGAGAAAAGAGAAAATTGGGTTACAACTCTGCAATAATATGACATCGAAATCAGACCGACAAAAATTGTAAAAGGTGAAGGTTTTTGCAGGATATTGGCAGGAGCATCTAATCTATTAGCATTACAACACTCAGGTGATGATGTACAAGTCTATGAGGTAAGCCTTAACAACACTGAGTCAAGATATGTTGATATCATATTTTACTTAAGAAATGGATATGCCCCAACGCAATTAAATTACCAAAGAAAAGGGCCTTGAGATTAAAAGCTAGACAATATCATTGTCAATGATGTGCTCTTTAGAATAAATTATGATTATGTTTTACTTAGATGTCTTGAAAAATTTGAGGGAGAGAAGGTGTTGCAAGAACTTCATGATGGACCAGCCGGTGGTCACATTGGAGGAGATACCACCACACATAAAATCCTGCATCTCGACTATTACTGGCCAACATTATTTAAAGATACACACAATTATGTAAGGAGATGTAAAATTTGTCAGACAACTGCTAGAAGATAGAGGAAACCAACATTACCATTACAACCAGTCAACATTGACCAGCCATTTGAGCAATGGGGATTAGACACAATAGGTGAGATCGTTCCTCATTCTTCTAAGCAACATAGATATATCCTTACAACAACTGACTATTTCACCAAATGGGTGGAAGCAATTCCACTCAAGGTAGTCAATACTGAAAACATTATTGAATTCATAGATCAATTTATCATTACCAGATTTGGCTTGCCATCTGCTTTGATGTTTGATAATGCATCTTATTTTTCAGGCAATGCTATGACAAAATTTGCTCTTAAAAGAAGTTTTAAGCTTAAGTATGTTGCTAATTATTATCTGCAAGGAAACGGGTTAGCTGAATCCACAAACAAGAATCTCATTAGGATTATTAAATGAACTGTTGACCAAAGCCAGAAGAACTGGCATAAGTCTTTGATTTTTGCTCTATGGGCAGATCGAATAACTCAGAAAGCCTCCCTTGGCACTTCTCCTTTTAATTTGGTCTATGGGAAAGAAGTCGTCTTACCTACAAATGTAGCTATTCCCTCTTTAGCCTTAGTTTAGCTCATTGAAGAAACTCTTTCCTCATCTATGCAAGTTAGACAGTTACAAATCCTTAAGCTTGAAGAGGAAAGAGAAAAGGCCAGGATCACACATGCACATCATCAACAGTTAGTCAAAGTTTCCTTTGATTCAAATTTTGTAAGTTCAAAATCTTTTCAAATTAGTGACCTAGTATTGAAATGGGATAAAGCCCACGAAGAGAAAGGTAATCATACCAAGTTCCAACAAATGTGGCTTGGCCCGTTTCAAATTGTGGAACAAATAGGCCCATCAACTTTTCTATTACAAGATTTATCAGGTAAGAGAGAATCTCTACCTGTTAATGGGAAAATTTTAAAGAAATACTTTCCATAGAAGATGATCTCTTCTGTTCATTGTATATTATTTCCTTTATGTTAATTTTTAATTTTTATTTTTTTAGAAGAATAATACAAGTTGAAAAAAATTTACTTTTGGCTTTACAAATGATAGTGTCTTTTTAATTTTGACTTTTCTCTTGTGTAAGTAAAGATTGTTATGAAAGTAATATTCACATATGAAATATACAGTTAAGTTCTATTTCTCCAAAACTACCTGTTCTCTGCCAAAATTATCTGATCTTTGATGAAACTTAGCTTTAGAAAGAAATATTTCCTTTACATCAGTCAAGAAAAGTATCAATAACAAAGAAAATTCTCTCTACAGAAAAGCATCTTTAAACTCTACAATTGTCATCCAGAAGCTCTTAAGGAGCCAATGATTCTCCCCACCTAATCAAATTTCATTTTTAGAGTGTAATTCTAAAATATACTTAAACTTAAAGGATAAGAGGTCTCATCAAGAGCCCACTTACCATGATCATAAGATTATAACTGTGTGAGATTACCAATATTGCATATCAAAATAGGATAATGGCTTGAGATTATATTAATATAAAGACACGAGGTCTCATCAAAAGCCAGCTTGTTCATTTAAGTTATAAATCAAGTGAATGGCATTGTCAATTTTGGTTACCAAACCAAGACATTGTCCTTTAAGAGATAAAAGATGAAAAATTGAAGGAAGAAAGAATTACTTCAAAAAATAAAGAGGGCAATAAGTATACAAACAAGCTTATCTTTAAAATTGCATTCTGGCCTAAGTGGGATATTGAATCATTGCTGGTTAAAAGGTATTCCTGTAGAGGCTATGAACGCCTGCTGTCAGTAGAGGTTCTACCTATGGCAATTGAGTATACCAAAAACTGATCTAAGAAGAGCCTCCCTATTTTTATACTTAAAACCAAGTAATGAATGATGTAGACAAAGTGACTTTCTTATGAGAAAAGGATAATCAAAAGAATGATAGTTAAGTAGATGTTGTTATATTATTAATGAGTAGTATTACTTACCTTATATTCCATGTAATTTTTTCAAAACTATCTTTATTTTGGAAGTTTTTAGAAATTTCAAAAAACTCTTAGAGATAACCAGTTCTTCCAAGTGAATCGCCAATTTTTGTGCTATTAAACAACCCCCAATTTATTAATAGCAGTGGTTAATATTACATTAGTAAATAGGGACCCTTTAAAAAATCCTTCCAAAAATAAACTTAACATTTAGGTATTTTTCTTATTTAATTTTGAAATAAAGCAAGATATCAATCAAATCCCTTTTTTCAAGAGAAATACTAAATGTTTGCCTTCCCTCATTTTGCATGATTAAGCATCATCAAAAACCTTGCTAGCCCACCAAATCTAGTGAAAAATGATTAAAAGAGGACTCCACGCTTTATACCTCGAAACTATCATATTTTGATATAAACTAGTTCCTAAAGCTTTTTTCGTCAAAACCAAGTCTCGCATTGCATATCACTAATTATAAAGGGCCCGCCTTAAAAGGTTACCTCAAAACAAGCGAAATGCGAAACTGCAATGGCATCATAACCTTTACCACATCGCATTTCGAGCATTTAAAAGAGCATCGCAAACTTACCATCAGTTGATATTGCGAAATGCGATCAAGACCCGGACCCACTCCTTAGATACATTACGAACAAATGTTTAGGTCCGACGCTTATTAAAAAGGTCTTTACATAGAAAAACCGGACAAGTAGCTATGTTTTGAGGCAATAAACGAGCTCCTCACATCTCGCATCTCGCAAAAATGTAAGGGAAGGTAAGAAAAGTGAAAAGGCATAATGCGATATTGCAATCTGCGATATTGCTTCGCAAATCGCAAAATCAACATTTTCTCAATTCAAAGGCTCGCCACCCTAGAAGCTTTCTTCCTGACTTATGATGCAGACATTTATGAGCATTTAACAATTCACATTTTTCTGGACCCTTTAAATGATTGCTACTTTGTTTGGGTCCACTTGCAGTCCTTGCTGAGATATTGAGTGACCTAGCACAGTCCCTTCAGTCATTAAGAATTCACATTTTTCTAGACTGAGAGACATGTTCAGCTCAATGCATTTGCGTAATACTTTGCCCAAGTTAGTCAGGGCCTCTTGGAAATCACAGCCATAAGGTGTAAAATCATCCATGTAGATTTCCATAATGTCATGAACTAATTCAACAAAGATACTCAAGAATGCTTTCTGGAAAGTTGCAGGAGCATTGCATAGGCCGAAAGGAAGGACCCTATAGGCAAAATTAGCCCAAGGACATATGAAAGTGGTCTTATCCTGGTATTTTAGGCAGATTTGGATCTGGTTGTACCCACTGAATCCATCTAGGAAAGAAAAGAACTTCTTCCCTACTTGACCATCTAACACTTGGTCAATGAAGGGTAATGGAAAATGATCCTTCTTGGTGGCTTTGTTCAACTCCCTATAATCGACACAAATCCTCCAATTCCCATTTTTCTTGGGAACTAACACTAAAGGAGAGACCCACTCACTGTCAGAGATAGGGTAAATGAACCCTGCATCTAACAGTTTTTGCAGTTCTTCCTTGACTATGTCTTTGAGGGCTGGATTCATCCTCCTTTGTGGTTGCCTGACTGGCTTGCAACCTTCCTTGATGTATAGGTGGTGAGTACACACCGAGGGGTGTACTCCCTTCATTTTGTTGTAGCTCCAACCAAAGGCTTCTAAGTTGTCTTTCAACAAGTTGCATAGCTGTTCCTCTTCTAAAGTAGAAAGAGATGAATTAATCTTCAAGGTTCTTGTTGGGCCAAATTCTATGGTTTTGACTTGGATTGGGTTGGAATCGGCCAAGCATAAGTCAATTGGACTACTGTTCAGTGTTTCCTTTACTTCTTCTTCTAGTGATAATGGACTAGGAGTTGGACTTTGGAGCAATTGTTCAATTACATCATCCTCATCCTGCTATCCTCCTATGATGGCTTCCAAAATATACAGTTCAACAGAATAAAGCTCATCTTCTTCCTCCTCCTCCAACCATAAAGTTAAGTCATGTTCTAGGGAGGGTTGAGCTGGAGGGTATAGGACTAATTGTTTGGACATATGCCCATTCATGATGGCTATATTCCCAGCTTTGCAGCTAATGTAGGCATTAGCTGTGGCCAACCATGGCCTCCTGACGAGAGGGTAACCAGTTAGCTTAGCCTTAGGCTAGAGAACTAGGAAATCTGCTGGGTACTCCTAAGAATCAACAGAGACCATCACATCCTCCACAATTCTCTCAAGGGTGACTGTGGAACGGTCTGCAAGTTGCAGTACTGTTGTGGTCTTCCTTAATGGCCCTTGGAGGTTAAGCTTGAGCATGGTGCCCTTGGTCATCACATTAATGGCAGCCCCAAGATCAATGAGAGTGTGTGGGACAATGGTTCCATTGATGTGGAAAACGACTACAGGGCTTTCAGGGTCTAAGTATTTTCGACATATTGCCTACCCCAACATTAAGTCAGATAACTACCCAATGACATTAATGGTAGGGGCATCCCTTTTTCTTCTTCCTAGATGCTTAAAACACTTCTCCTTAATCAATATATTGTAAATAGGCACATCTTTGATTGCCTAGAGAAGGGAAATCTTTACACATAGGTTTTCCAATTCTCCTAGAAGTTCAGTTTCTTCTGGGGTAGGCTGGTGTGGTTGGGCTAATATTTCAGAAAAGGTTGGTTTTTCTTTAAGGTTGCTTTCCTCTCTTTTTCCTCAACCTCCTTATGTGGATAGGGAGGTTGGTTATCTGGGAGGATCCTCCCAGATCTCAGGTTGATCTCCTGAATTTCAAATAGCATAAGCAGGGTATGATGTCTCTCCACCGTATGTTTGTTGGGCCTGCCTATTGTTTGGCTTTCGATTTGGATGGGTAGGCATCTGGGGTTGCCTAGGTGGAGCAGAGTGCAAGAGTTGCGGCTGGGTAGGTGATGGAGGCAATAGAGCTGGAACATTGTTGAATTGGGGCCTCCACCCCTAGGGTGGGGTATTCCACTAATGTTGTGGCTGATTGTAAGGTTGAAATGACTGTTTGGGTGGTTGGGATTCATATTGAGATGCATAGGACCAAGGAAGGGGTGTAGAACAGGAAGGATGAGCAGGGGGTCCCCAAGAAGGTGTAGCTATGGTTTGGTTGGGTCTGTAATATGCATGGGATGATCCTTGCATACCCTGCTGGTATAGTCTAGGCCCAGGAGGTCTCCTTTGGTTAATGTAGCAATGCTGCTTAGTGACCCCTTTAGCTCCTTGATATACAACTTTGAGTCCAGGTAAGGAAGGGCACTTGTCTATGGAGTGGTTTTCTTCACAGACTGAGAAAATCTCAATACAGTTTAATGTGCATTCATTCCTAGGATGCTTGCTGGTGCACCTAGGACAAAGGATGGCCAAGGCTCTCTCCACTACCTCTTACTTCCTTATAATATTCATGGTATCCAATTGCAAGGCAAGGGTTTGCAACATATCACTTTTTAAGTCCTCCAGCATATTTCTAATTTCACCCTTGATGGATTAGTTGGAAGATGGGATACTGGCCATAGGTTGACTACTTCTACCCTTGTTTCTGGTTGCTCTAGAATGGTTTATAAATACAATCTTGATGTCCTCATAGGGTAGTTGGTAGAGATCTCCTCCTGCTAACATATGTAAGGTGTTTAGGATATCCTCCCTTACTCCTCTAAGTAGGACCAGCTTCAGTGACTCAAGGTAAAGTGTGCACCTGGCTCTTTTGTAACTGAGCTGGAATCTCTCTTCATAGTCTTCTAGGGATTCATCCTGGCCTATGGTCATCCTGAAAATCTCATCTTTAGTGTTCTCTGACCTACAATAGTCCCTATATTTGTTGTTAAAGGCCCGTTGCATTTGAGCCCAAGTTGTTATGCTATCTTTAGGTAAATCCATGAACCAGCGAAATGCTGCATACTTGAGGGTAGATGGAAACAATTTCAACTTTTTCTCATTATCTGTATAGTCATAGGCTCGACAGATAAGAAAAAACTCAAATAGGAAAGTGTCAGGGTTCTCTGTACTCAAGCCATGGAAATGAGGTAGAGCAGAGGGGCTTATATTATTCATTTTAGTGTCCCCATTGATTTTCCTAATGGGGAAGGCACTCGTAATCTCCCTCTATCTCCTCTTTCATTTAAGTGTTCAACCATTGGTTCAGTAGGAATGGATTCTTCCTCTTCTTCTTCCCCTATAGGTTCCTCAAATATGTCAGGTTTCTCACTCGAAGGGGCTTCCAATTCACCGTCAGTGAAGAAGAAAGAAGTTTGACTATTGGATGAGGTGGGGGTATTTGGCAAGAATTTTCTTGAATTATCCCTAACCCTACGAGGCAGGAAGGGAAATGTTTTTGGGTTTTTTGTGATATTTTCTTTAAAACTAGAAAGTACTCTGTAGAAAGGAAATCACTGATTAAATGAAAAACTACTAACAAAATGGAAACTACTTGCTGAATTGAAATTGCTGACTGAATGAAAGAAACTACTGACAGAAAAAAAACTACTTGTAGAACAAAATTGCTGAATTGAATGAAAAACACTAACTAAAGGAAACTACTTGCAAAATGGAAAGGAAACTAGATTAACTTGCAGAATGGAAAGGAAAGCAGATAAATGACAAAATGAAAGAAAGAAACTAGATTACTTTTGCAGAAATAAACTAATGAAGAAAGTTGGAAACTAGAAAATAGAAGAAAATAACAGTAATCACTACTACTCTGACACCTCCCCGACAATGGCGCCAAAAAGTGACGAGCCTAGGTATTGCAACAAGAATGCTGCAACTCCCAGGGCTACCAGCTTTACTTATCAATCTGGGGTTCATACAATCTTGGAGGTGACTGTGCTATATACACAAGTAGAAGTGAAGGTACTGCATGTTGTCACTGCTCATCTGGCAAGAGACCCCTAGGGTTCCAAGCCAGACTTCTATAGGGTCAGAAGAAGCTTGATTTTGATGGAAGGAGAGCAAACCTAGTTTAGGGGAGAGCTATTTTACTACAGAAATGAAGAAAGCAATCATGTAATGCTAATTTCCTAAGTTGCAGAAGTAAAAACATAAAAACTTAGTCTAAGGGTTAAACAATGGAAACTAGGCTAGGTCTGTGTCTAAGCGGAAGAATGGTCGGAGATCAAAATGGTGGAAAGGGGACGTAATGAGCAATAGTGCATAAGAACTGTTGGATCAAGTGGGTGGAAAGAAAATGAACGGCTGAGATCGGATCGCAGGAGGGTATGTAGGCAGATGGCCGAACATGGTCAACTAACAGGATGGATGATTGAGATTATATAGTGGAATCAATCGGTAGAAGCACGACGGAGATTGCGGAATCAATCAGCAGATGGACAACGAAGATCGTGGGCAAAAGGAATGTGCAGAAATGGTATCAGGTGAAGCGACAACTGTTAGATCAACAGACAGGTTGATGGCGAAGATGGAAGCGGGCAAAAGAAAACATGCGAAAATGGGAGTGCGGGTTTAGAGGGTGGTAAACAAAATATTGCATGCCCTTAAAGCTGTAAGTAGTTTTGTAGAATTTCACGCGATTAGCCTCCCCGGCTGACACGTAGCACAGGGAAACCGCTCATATTACATGCCCTCGGCTGGATAACAGTTGGACAGGAGATCCATGTGATATCACGTGAAGGCCGTCAGATCTGGCAAGGCAGATCTACGGTGGGGAATGGACTGAGCAGGTTGGTGAGCGGGTGTGTGATAGTCATCGGATCAGCTGAGGCAGATTAATGGCGGGGATTTAAAGGGCAAAAAGTCAAATGCAAAAAGGAATTTGAGCGGTCATTGGTCAGTTTTGCTGTGTAAAGCGATTCACCGGCAAAAATCGTTTAAACATGAATTTAATAGCTTCTGCTCAGGCATTTCGTGCTGAAGGGGAATGAAATGGGAATGTGAGTGAGGTCTGAATGACAAAAAGAGAGCGAATTGAGCTGATGACTATTAAAGGGGTAGAGTGGCAATGAACTCAGTGATTTTGTTTAAACGACAAACCCTTTGTGAAAACCAAAACCCTGTGTTTTTGGGTTTGTTTTAGGGTTTCTTCCTCACATCATGGTCCCAGAGGGAGGAGGTGAGACCGAGACACCTGTGAGCAAACTTGTGGATCTTTTCTTTGCTACCAGGCTAATTGAAAGCATAAATAAAGCAAACTAAATCACAACTAATCTGTTCTACACTACTGTAATGAGACTGCAACTATTCAAGCAAATGAATAGAAAACATGAAGCTGTTTAAGTAAATGAAAAAGAAAGCCATAAATCTGTGTTGAACCACTGTAATGAAAAATGCATATATTTAGCCCCACGGGGGTAGGCGAGTTGGTAATCACAATGTGGTGAAGTTCGTTAGAAAGGCGGGCTCCTTACTGAAGGTCACAAGTTCAAATCCCCCGGACTAGCCCGGAGCTGTGGAGAGGGGCGGGCACAGTTCCCAGGGGTTATAGTGGTAGCGGTCAGAATCGACCCTGTGTTATGTGAGTTGCAAGGCTGCTCCAATTTCCGATTCCTCTGTAATAAAAAAAAAAAAGCATATATTTAACCAAATGAACAATCAAACCATGCATCTATGCTATTGCTGCAATGGAAATGAATTGCTCAAGTAAATGATCAGAAAACATGAATCTATATTGCTGCTATAATGAGCATGCATCGGATTAAGCAAATGAACAGAAAGCAGGAAGCTATGCTGCTTAAAAATACAATAAAGAGGAGATTTGGCTGCTAGGGTTGGGCCCTAACCCAAGAGCTTCAACCCTCTAAGTTAACTCAGTGCTGGCTCAAATCAAAACTCATCTTCATTATAAAAGAATTGTATTACATCAAACTGTTACAAATCAGAGTTCCACAGTAAAAGTTCAAATCTTGGCTAGCTGATTTATTACTGGCTAACTGACTAAAAAAAACTGAGGTCCTAAGCCTCTCTATTTATACATCTGAAGTCTCAATGACTTCCCTCAAAATTAGGGAGGTACAACTCCCAAATTAATGGTAACTTGTCCTTTCACTTTCACTAGCTCGATTGCCTTCTAGTAGGGAGGTTGCTTGTACTTCCACTTGCTTGGCTGTCTTTTAGTACTCCTGATTTGGTTGTTTGTACTTTTAGCTGATGGAGGGATATTCAAATGGATGGGAAATAAATGAGGAGGATTTACCTCCTGTAATTCATCTCCCTTGTCCCATCTGAGTTTTTACCAAGGTCTTTTACCATAGTTCCTTGATTTTACCTTTTATCCCTGCATTTCCCTCACTTTTATCCTTTATTCCTGCATTACCTGCACATTAGACAACGAAGCAAAATATCTAACTCTAACTCATCTCATAGGAAAAATATAATCAAAAGTATGCAATAAGTTGTAAGAATAGTTGGTTTGACTAAGCTAGGAGGTGAATTAAGGCCAATTAAGGCCCATATAATTACTCAATGATGAGACTCATCACAAGGATTCTAGAAACGAAGGTTACAATTGACGGTCATGATTCTTCAGATGTCTCCATGTTTGAGACAACATGATCATTTTTGGATCGCATAGTTGCGCATCCAAAGATAATCCCTTATACATATATGGTTAAATGGGTTATTGATGAAGCCACCATCTCAGATAGAGAATTCAGGACCAGAAGCCAAGAGGTTATGGGATCTTTTACGCGAGACAACCTGCAGCTTATGTATCACCGACCAAAGCCACAAGTCATCTACAACAAGCAGTTCGTTGAGAAGTTTGCCAAAGAGATTGAGGACCTAGCAGCTTGCACTTGGACCTAGTCAAATAAAGAGAGTAAAATAAAAAAGACAAGAATGGTATGTATTCTACTGCGTCTATTTGTCTCCCTGATAGATTTGCAACGGCCATGTTATGTAGACTATTTGGCAAACTCGATAGCACTAAATTTTCCCCAGAATGGCTGCCATTGATAGATGCAGCCGTAAACGCAACTATAATGAATTGGGCATTTTGTTTGATAATTTAGCAAGAACAATAATGGAGTATAGAAGGAAAATAAGTGTTGCTTCGAGGGTTTACCCTCCATTTTTTATGAGTGCCTATGTAATGGATGCAATTTGTTTTGGTTCGAAATTTCCTGTCATGGGATGGAAGTGGATTGTCCAAGATCCGATTCCCATTCACATATACCATAAAAACATGTGGGAATCTCAGTTTCAACCACATTTTTACAAAATTTGTCATGGAGTCATGCTCCCATTCCACAAACAACTTTGCAATCGAGATTCCCCTAGGTTTTCCAAGGAAGCCGAGGTAGATATCCTCCCCGTGGCCAGATGGTTTTAGGAGGAAACATTCACGTATATCAGGGTATTTGGCAGCATTGCCTCCCCCCATGTCCTCCCATAATATGTTCCGGACAAATTGATGGCTAGAGAGATAACTTATCAAACAACTAGTGAGGGTGGGATGAAAAAAACATTAAAGAATTAAAAGAAGGCCATTTGGCCTACATTCCCTTTACAGTGTGGATCATTAGCATTGAATGACGTGGGGCATGCATTTAAAGAAGTAGAGATCATGTTATTTCTGCAATTACCTAAATTCCCAGGAAATCAATATGACCTATTTGGCACTGCCAAAGACTTTACCACCATGGTAAAAGTGAAAGTATTCAGTAATGAGGAATATGCATTTTATGACAACGTTTTATAGAAGAACACGTTCACAGAGGTGAAGCATATGGAACAATTACTTTTTGACTGTGAAGATATTGAATTATTTTACAAGTATAGAGAAAGGAGGCTATTGAAGGTCTCATTGAACCAATTATTGATTGAACCAATAAGGGAGCCTACTCCCAGTGTAAGTCTAGAAGAAGATTCCAAAGAAAATTCTAAAACTGATTCTCGAGCAGAATCCCAAGAGAAGTCTACCAAGGAGTCAGAAAAAGATATAGCCCAATCTAAAAAAAAGACAACTAAGCAAACTTCAGCTAGCAAACAGGCTGAAATCCATTCCACCTCCACGCAGCCAATAAAACCCCTAGCGATTGATTTAGAGGAAGAATGGGAGAACTTTAATAAAAATATCCATATAGAGGAACAAATTCATGAGTTGCAAACTCGACAACAAAAAGAAACTCAAGAAATTATAGCAGAGGAGACTATAAATACTCAAGAGGTAGAGCACATTCCTATCACTCCCACCTCTGAAAATGTTTTGAGAATTGAGGAGATTCCCCCTCTAGATGTGTTTTATAGCCCATAAAAGAAGATTCCAAAGAAAATTCTAAAACTGATTCTGGAGCATAATCCCAAGAGAAGTCTACCAAGGAGTCAGAGCAACAATAAAAAAATGGGAAAAGAAGAAGCATGGAGTCAGAAAAAGATATAGCCCAATCTACAGAAAAGATAGCTAAGCAAACTTCAACTAGAAAATAGGATGAAATCCATTCCACCTCCACCCAGCCAATAAAACCCCTGGCGATTGATTTAGAGGAAGAATGGGAGAAATTTAATAAAAATATCCATATAGAGGAACAAACGCATGAGTTGCAAACTCCACAACAGAAAGAAACTCAAGAAATTATAGCAGAGGAGACTGTAAATACTCAAGAGGTAGAGCACATTCCTATCACTCCCACCTCTGAAATTGTTTTGAGAATTGAGGAGATTCCCGCTCTAGATGTGTTCTATAGCCCACAACAAAAAGTAGTTGTTAAAATACAAAGGAAGAAAATGAAATTGGATTCTACAATTGTTACTACCCCTGATAATGAACCGATGGATGTTTTCTAGAAAGACTCACCTGTTGACCCATCCGCAAACCTTACTAGACTATCACAATTTGTAGGTGCCTATGCTACAACAACTATCGAAAAAGCAACAGAGGTGGAAATGTTGCTTAAGGAAAAATAAAATAAAATTCTGTCACTTAAACAACAATTACATCAAGCAAAATCCAACTAGCAAGCAGAAACACAGTTAGCTAAGCTTCAACAAGAGTTCGAACAGATGCAAATAAAACATCAAGCCAACTTAGCAGAGAAGGAAGCACAAATACAAGGAATAACTTATCTGCCTAAAGATGACCCAAAAATTGATTAGTTTATTACTGAAGCGCTTGGCCTTAACTCCTAGATGATGCACCAAAAGGAACTATTATGCTAGAAGATTTCGCAATGGAATTGTTATTGCGAAACAAGCGACAAATTGACGAGTCAAGTCATTGAAATGAGACTTGAATATGATGAAATCTTGAAAAGAGTCTCCGAATTCATCACCTGACAAAATTCAGAAGATGGGAGAAAGGCCGACTTACCTAAACTCGAGGAGTCAAACAAAGAAATATTATTTGCAAACTGGGATTCTCGGCTTAGAGAAGCAGGAAAGGCAACAATAGACGCGGGATCAACAACAAACAATGTTATCGAGAATATTAACGAAAATTTACATAGCACCAACTTGGTGGCAGAGTCCATTCTAGGTTTTTCTTCCTAATGTAAAATAGCTTGAACTATAGTGGAGGTAGGCAACAGAAGAAAAAACAGAAGCAATTAGGCAAACAACCAGGTTAAACTGGGAAGCATATTGGAAACATTTAATGAAACCTCACAGCCAGTGGATGACCCTGTGATGCCTAACCACTTCTATGGAGAAAATGGTGCCGGCACTGACCAACGCAGTGTTCATTGGGTAGTGGAAAGCTGAAATCGGCGAACCGACACAGCTCAAGTCCATGCTGGACATTTGCGATCTAAAAGATCAAACGCAGAACATTTAGTCACCATGTTCATTTCTATTTTTGTTTTATTTTGCATAATTTGAGGAAGGTCATTTAAACCTCCTCAACTGTTTTTGTAATAATCTATTTTTAGTTTTATAGTTTAGTATTTAAACTCCTCTCATGCATTTAGAGAGGGGTCCAGAAATTTTATCAGAAACAATCTTCAAAACATGCACTTCTGTCCCCTTGAGGAAGTTCAGGTGAAATGAATGGAACAAGATTTTTTTTTTATCTTATCTGACATCTTCTATTGAAATTTCACTTTTGTACTCATAGATGGTGTTGGATTGATTGGTAGTAGATCAATATTGCTGAATCACATGAGCAGGGCTTATTACAAATGGTACTTTTATCTCTTAATTTTGTTTTACTTATGTATTAAGCAATAATCTCTGTTTAAGTTGTTTATGTATGAAAGTTTGAATCTTGGTTATCATTTATTGCACTTTTGTATCGTGATGGCCTAAATTTTATGTTGAATATATGAATTATTTCTTATGCGATATATCTTTCACAATCGTTTTAGCTAAATATTATCCTAAACAATTATCGTTAAACAATTTCATTTCTAATTGCAATTGAATGATCTTTATTACCAATTGTTTTTGGACATTATTGTAGATCACATACTTCAAATTTATTCCCGGGTATAGTCGTATCTAGATAGTGTTTACATTAGGATATAGACATGTGATTATTAGCTTAGATTATATTACTTTTAGCTTAAAACATTACTCCAGATATCACATATCACCCCATCAACACTATCATAAATTAGATTGGAAAACTGGTCCCACTATCCCCAGTCAGAGCCACCACACCAAACGGAAAAGGAACTTCCAACCAAGGGCCAGACTGGGTGGTTTTCCCCCATGTTGAAGCAACGATTTTCAAGGCTTCAAAATTTTGGCGCTAGAAGGAGGGCCTAACTGTGAGTGGCAAGTAAATCCATATCAACAGGCCATTCTAAGAGTAAAACTCCCTCACCATCACCTCCAACTTCTCGATCACATTCCAAATCCCCTAATCCTAAGTGAGAAGTTGCAAAGAAAATTACACAACCCACTACTAAAATCCCAAAGAAGCCAGATCCTTCTTCTTCTACTGAAGCCCCTGAATTCCAATTTTGATTCATAAATTACAGTGGATTTCGTTATCTCAAGAAGAATCTGAGTTATCCCAAGATAGTGTTACCTCTCAGTTTGCCCCATCTCAATGGTTAACTAGAGCACAAAGTGAAAAACTTGGAATCCCCCTATTCGAATTCCCTCTGCCAATCCATAAGAAAGCTAAGAAAACACCATCCGAATCTCAAAACGAGGTTATTTCATTAGCTCAATCTTCATCTTCATTCATTCCATCTATACCATCGCAAGATCAATCATTTGCCTCGCCACTCCAGATCGTGATTCACATAGGTACATGAACTACATCCTCATCTACCCAATCACCTTCAACCACTGCTACACCTTCTCCTACTCACATACTAGCAATGGCACAAAATCCTCCGAGGCCATGGACAAACCCAGGAGCTTTTAGGATCGCTAGGCCTTTACATCAATTTCCAGCTCATCCAGAGAAATGGTTAACCAAATTCAATCGTGATAATGGCCTACTTGCTGAGGAACATATAAACAATTTCATGTTGTCCATTAACTTGA
Source organism: Pinus taeda (assembly GCA_000404065.3). NCBI lineage: Eukaryota > Viridiplantae > Streptophyta > Pinopsida > Pinales > Pinaceae > Pinus > Pinus taeda. Next base: position 162,258 of record APFE030828705.1, on the reverse strand, counting down.
ATGAAGTAGTGGAAGAAGACACAATTGTAAGATTATTTGCCTATACTTTACAAGGAGCAGCAGGATCATGGTACTTCTCATTACCATCAGATTTGATCAATAGTTGGGATGCTTTTCAAGAGCAGTTCTTAACTAAATTTTGAGATGATAGATCCACGATTACCCTAATTAATGATATCTCCAATTTAAAAGCCAAACCAAAAGAACCCATTAAAGACTTCAACTCTCGCTTCAATAAATTATTGAATAAGATACCAACGACGTCTAAGCCCAATGATGAGGTCCAAAATGAGTGGTATATTTATGCTCTACCTTCAAACACAACTATTTTCGTTGATAGAGCTGCCAAACCGACTATGGCAGAAAATATGAAAGAGGCAATAGCCATAGAAAAACACATTCTAGCTGTACAAAATAAAAACGCATTAGAAGAACGAAAATATAAGAAAGTGACTTTTAGGGATGACTCCAAAAATAAACCACCTAAAAATCCTTTTTATCTTGAAGGTTTACAGAAAGTCCTCAAAACCGTGTCTAATGAAATGGTTGACATCAAAAAACAAGTAGCGAAGACCTCCTCTAAAAAATATTTTAGACCATTTAAGAGGAATTCCCTTGTTGATCCTAAACCTCCAAATGCTATATGAAATGCTGAATCAGATGGAGAGGAGGATGAAGCTTCAACAAACGAAGAACAAATAGATGATGAAGAAGTGACTAGGAATGTGGGATTTTATTATTCCCTATGAGGAAACTCAAGAAGCACTCCTTATTGCTACTCGAAGTAAAAACCTTGATTTACCACAAACAAATCCAAAGCAGAAGGCTTCAATGCCTCCTCCCAAGGACAAAACAATAGGTAAGAAGTCTTCACCAAAATCCACTCAAACCACTCCTTCTCAATTAGTTTCTTGATCTTCAGCTAAAACTCTGATAGTTTCTGATGAAATGGAATATAATATTGTTGATGATATGAAGAAAAATAGGGCAAACATCACTTTTCATGAGTTAGCAAATTGAAGCATCAACAAAAGCTACTTCTTAAAGTACTCAAAGCAGTACCTACTACACTGCTTCCTACTGTCGTGATTTCACAAGCCGCACAAGAAATGGGAAGGCCCCCAGCACCTCTTTAAACAAGATTGATCCAACCGACATCGCTCTAATTGGAGGAAGATTTAAATCTCGTACTCCTCCATTCATCCTTACTTTTGAAGTCTTTAATAAGAATTTACAAAACTGTTTAGTTGATTCAGGAGCTTCATCTAACATCTTACCTATAACAGTTTGTGCAAAGTTGAATGTTCAACCTCAAAAATTTGCTGTACGTATAGTACAGTTAGATCGATCTCAAGTCGAAGTTGTTGGGGAACTTAATGAGGTAACTATCAGAATTTCATCAAACCCTAAATTTTGTCAAGTCATTGACATACTTGTGGCTGATAATCCTGAGTTCTATGGCTTAATCCTTAGTAGAGACTTATAATTGATCAATTGAAATTTTTTCATGGTGGTGGAATTACCAATACAATCACGTAGAATACTCGAGGATCCCCCTGAGTATACACCGAGTCAGTTAGAAAAGTTTAAAGCTGAAAACTCTAAATCATCAGGATCTGGAACTGCAGCAGAAACTGAAGCTTCTACTATTGTAGACTCTGATGTAAGAGGAATTGAAGTTAATCAACTGATAACATTTGCTATTTTAGGCCTTGAAGTAACAAAAAATGAATTTGATCAAACTCAAAGATTAACATCACACTCAGAAGGAACTGATTTACAAATTACTGAACTCGTTCAAACTAAATCAAATATAGGAGGATTTTTAGATACAAATCCCATTTTTGAAGCAGATATTGACGAACTTGAGTTTGATATTTTCGAGCTTGATATTTATACATCTGCTATAGTGCATATTCCAGATCCTCCACATTCACCACGTGTGAAACTCATTATTACTGATAGTCTCCCTCCTGGTCTCATTACCATTGAAGAACTTGTTTCAAACGAAGATGAAGAACCCATAGTTTCTACCAGTGAACCTACAGATATCTCAGAGCTTTTGTTTAGATCTCTTCACCCTAACTCTTGGTATTTTACACCCTTGAACTTTTTAGGACAAGGGATTCCATGATACATGTCTCCTGATTCTACGATACCAGCTTTTGACTGGTTTATGATGGCTTCTAGAAGTACCTCATTAGACACATCTATGTTTTCTACTTCTCTGGAGTTAACATTGTATGGTGGTTTTCTACCACCTGGATAACACTCTCTTGAAGGAGATTATTCAAGAGCTTCTTCCTTGAACTCATCTTCAAACATGTCAACTGGTGTAATTAACCCTGCCAATGAAGGTTTGACATATGAACAATTTGTTAATATGATTTCTGGTAATGTTGGTAATCCACAAACCAACCCAATAGGTGGTTATTACTTGCCTGGGGGGCAACCGTCATATCCTCCACCGAGAGGAAAACCTTTTTGTGGATCTTACCCTATAGCTAGGGGGAAAGCCCCTGCTAGGAATTACCTTAATTATGCTTAAATGCCTCAAACCGGTTTTGGTTACCCTGTTATGCCTCAACCTGCCGTTGGAATGCCTTACCCTGGAATGAATACAATCTGGAACCCTTCGTTAAATCAACAATCAATTCCAGTTGCTTCCCAAGTGCCTTTGTATCAACCTATTCAACCTCTTAGACAACCTATACAAAAAATACCTTTTCAAGGTATGCCTTTGCAAGTCCAACCAACTGTCCAGGTTAATCCATCGACACCTACCCAGAAACCACTTCAGCATCCTATCTCGAGTACTCCTCGAACATTGATATAGTCTGCGATAACAATGTCTGTTCAAAATCTAGGTTCAAGTTCGCCTCAAACTCCCATTCCAGGAGTATCGCACGTAACTGTCCCACTTATATCACAAGTTACGATACAACCCTTTGTTCAGTCTTAACCTAAGGTATCTAGTGTTCAATCCATTTCTACAATTCCATCAATACCCCCAATACTTGTTGTACAACCTAACATCCCATATATGAATGTACCATTTCAAGGGTCACCTTTCCAAGGTTTACCCCAAAGTTAGTTTGTTCAAGGTCCACCTTTCCAAACTCAATTTCTCAAAGGTCAACCTTTGCAAAATTGACCCTTTTAAGGACAGTTCGTTAAAGGTAAAATGGGTCAGAGTCTCCCTTTTAACAGTCAACCATACCTAGGTCATACGTTTCAACAACCTATACAACCACAATACAATATGGCTCATCTTGGATATCTAGGGGGTATGTAGATTCCAACTGCTCAGGCTATCCTAGGATATCCTAGGTATCCTCCTCCCGGTACGGGACTCGTCCCTCAGAGTTATCAATATCCATCTTAGGATCCTAACTACTAGTTTCCATTCATTGCAACTTTGGATTTGCTTGACCTCTCTCGGTTAACTAATGATCCACTTTTTTATTTACCATTTTGGCTAGGCATTCCTACTAATTTTCCCAATGATATGCCTAAGTTTGAAGGTAATTCAGGGAAAGATCCATCCAACCATGTTATGTCCTATCATCTCTGCTGCACGTCCAACTCATTAATCCATGATTCTATTAGATTACAACTTTTTCAACGAACCTTAACCAGTTCGGTAGCCAAATGGTATGTAGAATTGCCGCGTGCTTTCTACGGTACATTTAACGCCCTTGATACAAAGTTTTTAACCCATTTTCAGTTGCCCGTTTAATATGATAATGGAACCAAAATTTTAAATTCCTGAAGTAGTCAACGTCAAACCATATCTCAGATCACATGCATGAATGGAGACGAAGACATCGCTTGGTTAAAGTTTACATTCTAGACCATATTTTGGATGAATGGTTCATAAAATATCTTTTACGGTAATAACTAAAGATGTGGCCAAAGGGGGTGTTGTAACTGAAGAGTGGGTAATTTCTCATGCTCAATACCTTGATCTTGTTTATACTCAATTTGGTACTTTGTATGAAAATATCCCAGATTTACCTTGACCTAATCAAACTAATCCAACCCTTACGGGATCACATGCTGTAGATGGCATGATTGGTTCTGTGAGCCAAAAATCTAAGAACAAAAAGAAAAATTCTAAGAAAACTCAGATTTCGGCTCTATCTAATTCACCTGAAGAAGATCCTTCACCCAAAATTACATCGGAAATTAATGCCATAGAGTCATCTACCGGCAAGGGTAAGAAATCCAGAAATAAGAAAAAGGGAAAAGGCAAAGCTAAACAAGACACTTTTTCTAAGGAGAAATCAAACAAGAACAAATCGTCTGACGAAAATAAGAAACCTCGGTATCCTTGCCTAATTTGTGAGGAAGATCATTACACTAAGGAGTACCCACATCATGCCAAAGTTTCGAAATTCATCAAAAGTTCACCCACACCTGCTATTTCGAAGGATCATTTTCCTCCCAAGACAGTAAAATGGTTTCTCATGACCAATTCTCCTCATCCACATCGGCAGATATCATGATGATGTCTTCCAAAGTTATGGTAGTGACGAGAACCAAAGATTACACATAAAAGTGTCCTGTTGAAGACGAGGATGACTCCAGTCCAGCTGGTCAAACTTCCACATCTACTCCTCCTCCTTCTGAATCGTTTCATATTGAAAACCAAACCCTGATATGATAATTCGTCCGCCTCCTAAGGGTATGCTTCAAAAGTTAGCCTTTAATCCTCATGTTAGGGCTACTCAGAACTGTAACATCATCGAAGATTTGGCTATGTCACCTTTGGCAATGTCTACCCTTGAAGTGCTGCAAACTTTCCCAACACAAAGGAAATTATTATTATCAGCCATAGGAGCAGTAGATTATTATTATTATTATGACTCCAATTTGATTGTTTTCGATCTCAAAAATCATGTCCCGCGTCTCCCACACAAACTAGATTTTTAGATACCAGTTCATGTCAAAACTCGACGAGTTTTTTGAACAATGATTGACGAAGGAGCATCGACATGTATTATGTCCATTGCCTATTGGAAAGATTTGAGTTCTCCAAAAACCAATCAATCTTCCACAACTTTGAAAGCCTTTGATAGAAGAGGTTTTCGTCCGTATGGACTTTTAAATGATTTACCAATCGAATTAGAGGGAAAAATGGTTGCAATAGATGTTGAGGTTGTTGATGCTCAAATTGACTATAACCTTTTTCTTAGTCAGAGAAGGAATTATGTCATGGCGGCAGTAGTATCGTCATATTTTAGGATGATCATGTTTCTTCACAAAGGAAGAATTGTGAAAGTAGATCGATTATCTTACTATCCCTTAGACCCTAATTCTACTGGTAGTGTTCCATTTGTTGGAAAATCAATGACTGCATATGAAGAAGTTGGTGTTGGTCTTCTCAAAGACTCATCTTTGATGGGAAAGTTCGTGTTCCCTCCACCCAATTTCCCACATAATGGTGCCCAGACTAACATGATTACATCAAGTACTTTCAAATCGGGAGATCCATGGAAAGTACATTCAGAATTAGAAATGATATTATATGGCAATGAAATGCCTCGTAGCCCTTTTGAGTTAGCCTATGATGAAATTCAATCCTTTTCCAACTCATCAACATCTGAAGACAATTGAATTAATATGGTTATTGATGAATATTCTCATTTTTCACGCTTGGAACAAATCTCTATGCCTAATCCTTTTAACACAAATTTTTTAACTGATGAAGGGATTATGGAAGTTATGACCTTGGATGAAATACCATGGAACGATACTCATCATCTTTCAACTTTCTTTCCATCCTTTGACAAAATTGAGAATAATTTCTCATCTATGTTTTCAATTGAGACCCTCAGTGATCCTCAATGTCCCATATCTACACTTTCTTCCAATTCTGAACAGAATTTAGGGAACATATTGACAACGATACCCATAGATATCTCAGTGAAACTAGGGATAACTGAAAATATTCATATAGGAGCTTCTTGTTCTTTAGAAGAGATTCAAACTTACAAAGCCCTATTTTAGGAATTTCGCGACATCTTTGCCTGGTCATATGAAGAAATGCCAGCGATCGACCCTAGCATAGTTCTACATAAAATAAAAGCTTATCCAGATGCTAAGCCCGTTAGACAATTATTATGTCCTATACCTCCATGAAAAGCTGCCCCTATCAAGGCTGAGGTTGAAAACTTATTGAAAGCGAGATTCATCTACCCCATTCCTTTGACCAATTGGGTATCAAATATTGTTCCCGTTAATAAAAAACAAGGAACTATTTGAGTATGTGTTGATTACTGAGATATTAATAAAGCTTGTCCTAAGGAAAATTATCCAACTCCATATATTGACCAAATTTTCGATGACTATGCCGGGAATGAAATTTGTTCCTTCATGGCTGGATTTTCTGGCTACAATCAGATATACATACTCCCTACAGATCAATATAAAACCGCATTTATATGCCCATGGGGAAATTTTTCTTATCGCACACTCCCATTTGGCCTAAACAATGTTGGTGTGACTTTTTAGCGAGAAATGTCTTATGCATTCCACGATATCAAGCAGATTTTTCAGTCTTATTTAGATGACATATCGACTCATTCAATGAAAATGAATGATCACCCATTGCACTTAAAAGCGAATTTCATTAGGTGCAGGCACTACAATATTCACTTGAATCCACACAAATGTGTTTTTTGTGTGTAATCAAGTCGACTTCTAGGTTTCATTGTTTCAAAATAAGGCATTCATGTTGATCCCCTCAAGGTAGAGGCAATTTTGAATTTTCTTTCTCTTTTTAGCCTTACTCAACTCCAAAGTTTGCAGGGGAAATCAAACTTTTTGCATCGATTCATCGATAATTATGCCAAACTAACCCAGGGTTTTCCTCGACTGTTGAAAAAGGGCATTCCTTTCCTCTGAGATGAGGGAATGAGCTTGTTGATAAAGCTTTTGATGCATTAAAACATGCACTTACCAATGCGCCATTACTGCATCCACCCGATTATCATCGAGATTAATTTCTGTACTTAGCTGCGTCCAATGCCACCATTAGCATGGTGTTAACCCAAGAGGATGATTCTAGTAGCAAACATGTGATTTACTATTTGAGTAGAAGTGTCACTAAAGCTGAGATTAAATATGCACATGTGGAGAAGAGCCTTGGCAACTGTATAAGCTGTTCAACGATTCCGTCACTATATACTTCTCTGAAAAACAACTGTCATTTCAGATTGCAACCCTATGATGTATATTCTCACTAAACAATTGCTAGGGACCAAATACTCCAAGTGAATAGTTAGCTTACAAGAGTTTGATTTGGAATTTGAAAAATCTAAATTAAAGAAATATTTGATTTTCGCCGAAATATTGTGTGACTTTCCTCATACTGATATAGAAACTGTAGTAGAAGATTATTTTGTTGACGAATCTCTCTTTCTTATTAGTACGCCAGATCCGTGGTATAGAGATATCATTATATATCTCAAAACACAAACTTTTAGGTCCGAGTTATCCAAAACTCATTGTTGTCGAATCCGATACCAATCCCAACAATACAATATTATTGGCGATACTCGTTATCGTCGTAGTGTCGATTCCATATTCTGACATTGTTTGACTCTCCAAGAGGCCGAAAAAACATTAAATGACTACCACTCTAGAGCATGTGCAAGTCATATATGTGTGTATTCTATTGCCCAAAAGATATTACGTGATGGCTATTTTTGGTCGTCAATGTTTAAAGATTGCATTACTACAATCCACAAATGCTATAATTGCCAAATCTATGATCACAAAATGCGAGCACCTCCAATTCCTCTTCACCCTATCAGTTGTTGGTCCTTTTTCCAAATGGGGCATTGACTTCATCACCTATAACCCTCACTCGGCCAGGGGGCATGGGTATATTATCCTTGCAGTCGATTACTTTACAAAATGGGCTGAGGTAATGCCTACATATAGAGATGACGGTGAAACTGCTAAAATTTTCATTTTCAACCATGTGATTGCTCAGTTTGGTGTCCCACAAGCTATTGTTACAGCCCATGGTAGTCATTTTCCTAACTTATCATGGTCGAACTATCTTCACAGCTCAGCCTACACCATGATATCTCTACTCCGTATTATCCACAAGCTGATGGTCAAGTTGAAGATGTCAATAAAGTTTTAACCAATATGATTAAACATATAGTTGGTATTCATAAAGGAAACTAGAACTTTATGCTCTTTTAAGCACTATGGTCTTACCGTACTACTGCAAAAAATCGACTGGTTTTACTTCTTTCCAACTTTTTTATGGTTTGGAAGTAGTATTACCCATTGAATGTGAAATCCCATCCCTAAAACTAGCTATTGAATTATTACCTGCTACCTCTGTAGACGAAGAACACTTTGTACATTTAGCACATTTAGATGAAAATTGTCGTGATGCGGCACTGGCTAGCGAGGTTCACAAAAAATGTGTCAAAAATCAGTTTGACAAAAATGTTAATCCTTGTTCATATTTAGAATGTGACCTAGTCTTGGTTTCTGAACAAGCTCATGGCAAGTTAGGTGCAGGAAAGTTCGAACCCATGTGGCATGGCCCTTACATCATAAAACACGTATTAGCTAAAGGCGCCTATGAGCTAGTTAATTATGATGGTATTCCTTTAGGAAAGCCCATAAATGGTCTTTACCTAAAGAAATATCATGCATAATTTTTTTTTTGGTGAAGATCTGTACATTATTTACCATTTTTTCTAGGTATGTGTGACAATTAATGTTTTTCACGTTTTCTACTACTTCTGCTTATCTCATTTTTGCACTTGATTTGAAAATGTTCACGTTCTCTTAAACTTACATTGGCTTTGTTGATGACATTAGCGTAGTAATCGAAATTTATCTTCTGCAGCCTAGGTTATCTATTCACCCATTGATGAGCTAGTCTCTATTCATGAATATGTCTTAGTCAAACAACCAACAACATAGCTGAATATAGCATAGTCATTAAGCTATTCGCTGATTCCATTACACTTGGTATCTGACATTTAATCGTTAGGTTAGATTCACAGCTCATGGTATTACATTTAAATGGTGTCTATATACAATAAGGAGTCTAACCATGTTAAGGGTATTTTTACAAGTATGTCTTTTGGAAAGAATTTGATTATATCGAATATCAACACATTCCGAGATATTTAAATACATTGACAGATGCATTGGCGAATCATGTGTTAAATAGACATTTGCGACATTTGTAAATTAAAAGCAATTTTCATTCATACATTGATCAAGATAAACAATAGGCAAAAGTAGTAGATTTTTCATTAAAATAGAGTTTGTATAAAAGTGTGTGTCAACAAAATATGTCGTCCGAGGACATAAGGCCTTGTGGCCTTTTATTTTCCAAATATGATGACACCAAAACTCAAAGTGTGGTCCTAGAAACTAGAACAACTAAGCATGGTGATGCTCATGATAACAAACGATAGCACGAGCAACTCGATGCATCAAACGTCTAAGGGGCCCTGGAACCCAACTACATGTCTCTGATAGGTGCAAGGAATGTCATCAATCCTAGTCTCTGGGATGTTCAAAGTCAACCTCTCAAGGTTGTGTTCTATCTCTGTCAAGATATCCTTTGCTTCTAGGTTCACTGCTGCAGTTGCTATAGGTTGTTCACCTCGTCTATGAAATCGTCTCAACTTGGCTGGACGGGTTGGAACCACATTTGCACATGCATTTCAAATAATTATCTTTTCAAGACAAAAAACACATAAAAATTTTAAAAATTGGAAATATGTCAAAATGCAAACAATTTTCACTTAGATAACCCCACTGATTTACGACTGGAAGTGGGATATCAGGATCACCTATGTAATCCGTCCCAACATATAGAAAGTCCTCAATCAGAATAATTTGCTGGCTTAACTAGTCAAAGAACTCTGTAGTATACCTCACTACTGGTCCATCACCTCCATGGCATGCCATCAGTGCAACCCACCTCATCATGCGTGGATCCATGGACCCACCCCCATCTACCAGACTCTGCTGTGGCTGAAGTATAGGAATCCTCTCTAGGGAAAAAGCAACAACAATGGCACCATAACTGAAATTCTTCAGTTTTCCATTCTTCACCTAGTCAATTGGCACTTCATATTCACCACCATTGCCTCACACCAGTTATACGTGGTGGATTCCCAACATTCCACGGTTTTCTGTATCTGTGCCTGTGTGTCTAAATTAAGGGAAACACTACCACACAGTTTGCAAACATTGAAAGTAATGGTCCTCAGGGGCAAGAGCTCGATGGTCTGAATATCAATTCTCCCATCCTTGGGTGGTGTACCCCTACAAAAGTGCCATAGATACCCATTGGTAGTATCTCCTCTCATTCTCTGTCCGAATAGTGAAATATCATCTCCTCGATGAGACAACCCAGTCAATAAGTAGATGTCATTAACGTCAATGGCAACATGATGATCGACAATCACAAAACACTTTTCCTGGACATTCCAGGTCCTTACCAGCCATGTCATTAGATCTACCTGAGCTTTCATCCCAGGAATAAGCCAATATTTTAGGAGGCCATAAGTTCTGACAGCCTGCATGGTGGCTAGATCTGCCAAAGCTGCCAAATCATTGGCTTCATGCTCTCTTTCCCTCCACTCCATTTTGAGCAATCAAATGACCTAAAATGACCATTTTAAAGGGATTAGAATCATTTTAGAAACTCATATCATGTTTTTTTTGGCCCAAAACTTGTTTAAAAATAAACCCCTGGTGCCTGCGCGACCTCCGTTTTATGGACATGGCTCAGTTGCGTGGATTTTTCTAGTAAAATTCTACACAGGTCGTGATTTTCCATGTGAAAAATTTTATCTGCCTGCGCGGGCCTGACTGAAGAGAACCATCGCAGGGCCAAGGGCGTATTTTTTAACATAGTTTTGCCCCAAAAAAGTAAATGAAAGATTAAAATGAAATTTTAAACAGATGAAAAGCTAAGTTAAGGAGATATCTTCTACCTGGAAGAAAAAGTGTGCGATTTCGTCCACCGATTAGCTTGGAATTAGTCCTGTAAATATGGTGGTAAAAATTCCTCTCTCTTCTCTCAAATGGTAAAAATGCAAATGGTGAAAATAATTTACCTTTTCCACTTTTATAAGTTTTTTGGAGCTAAAAAATATTATTTTTTATGTTTGAAACCTTCTAGGAGGGAAAATGACTTTTTTTGAGCAATTATGATGAGTTATTGAGTTCAAATGTGCAGGATAGTCTACGAAGCAAAGATGAATCATTTTGACATTTTAACAGACTTTTATCACTTTTCATGCTCTTAAAAAATTACGAAAAGCGAAAAAAATGGGGTCTTCTTTTAAGCCCTTTTCAGACTCTTTGAAAATGAAAAGATCGTTGAGTACTTGCTTGTTTGAACTAGTAAAAGTAAATGAAAAACCATCCACTCAATATAAGTTTACCCATTTTACAGACTGAGTTAGGACTATTTATGAAAAATGTATACGTTGACCAAACATGGTCAATAAAGTTCTCTCTTGTATTATTTTATCCCTTTTCGGACCTGAGAGACTAAAACTAATAAAAAGGAACCTGATGGAGTTTTCTTATGTTTTTCTTCTGACTCTCTAAAATTGAAAAACACCGAGATTTACTTTCTCCGGGCTCGTTAAAATTTTACCGTAAAAGAACTGAATGAGTTTCCTTTTTGTGTCTTTTTCAAAACTGTTAAAAGAAAATGACATTGAGTTACTCCTTTACTGGACTCGTCAAAAACTAAACAGTATAGGACCCGCTAAGCATAACGAGACTGAATCATTCCTTCTTAGGGTTCGTTAAAAATACTTCGATGGACCCATCCGAAGGATGAGCTTATAGTCGAAGCATGTGTCATCCTCCTCAAGATTGTAAAAAATAAAGAGGTACTTGCTATTAATGGTGGGGGAAATTTGGGAAAAGGTGTCCATTTTACACTCTGTCACACTCATGTCTGGGTTGGGAAATCCATTTGTCTTATAGTTAATCAAACTTCATTGAAAGTCTTCATGGTTTCTGGTGTTATCATTAATTCAAATGCTACCAAGTCATTGTCGTGTCATTTTGTGTTCAAGAGAAGTTCAACCTCAATTCAAAACCCCTTTGCAAATTCTATGCCTTCAATTGCGTCAGCCATCGTTGAATCAGTCCTTGCAAACTAATTTCAAAACTTGACATTATGTTTCGCGTCGTAGGATTTCCTATGATGGGTTGCTTCCTATCGACTTCAACTCATTATCTAGGAAGTTGATTTAGAAATCTTCAGTACCTTGAAGCCTGCATGCCTTAATGGCAGGTTTCTCTCTTTTGACGATGGGTTCTCATCACTGGCCTTCGATTGAACGATTCTATAAGTGTTCAAATTCAGATTACCTATTCACAATTTATAGATTTTACTGGAAATACCTTGAGAACCATTGTCATTATTGGTGGTTTCTCTCGTGCTTGTTAATGTTTCACATTATTGACTGGTAATCAAGTGGTTTTTTCCATGTTCAACTTCGAAACATTCATTCACATGGTTAGATTCATACTATGGATCGAGAGATGGAGATCAAGACCCTGGATATAGTTTCATCAATCTAGGTATTATGTAGACAGATGGCTGTGTCCATACTATGTCTACCATCTATATGATTTTAGTTTTTTCATGCTTGTTCATTGAGTTCGCTTTACTCTGAGTATGGGATTGCCTATCTCAAAGATGATTTTTTGATATATATTTACATTGTATTCCTTGAATGTTCCTTGCAGGTTTTCGACCATTTCCTCTAATACGATCCTTGGAATGATAAAGATCTTCAATCTTTTAAACTTGTTTTACAGACTTCAGACTTTAGGGGGAAATCTATTACATGTCAATTTGTCACCATGAAACTTGATCAGTTTATAGGTCTTTTTACCATCCGTGGACATGTTTGAACCAACTCCCTCAGAAGTCAAACAACCCAAAATATTTTGAAGTAGACGAGAAATTTGGGGAAAATAGTTGTCACACCTTGTTAAGTTCCACCTGCATTGATTTTTCTAGAGTTTCTCACACATTCATTGGAATTGACTCTGAGAACATCGTAGAGCTGCACTCTGTCTGCCACTCTAAACCCGCGTAGGTGAATTCAAGAAAGTAAAAATAAAAAGTACATTCTAGAAATATAGTTGGTCAAATATTTCCCAACTGAAAGCTTCCAGGTGATGACTATTTGAATTATAACCCTCATATGATGCATCTTCATCCCTTTTCTCATGGTAACCTAATTCCTCAATGAAGGAGTCTCATCCTCCTCTTTTGGATCTGAAAATTCTTCCTCTTGGCCTATAAAATGACTAGAGGGTAGAGGGATTGAGGAGGTCAGAACTCAGAGAAGACAAACTTATGCTGTTGGTTTGAGATTGGAAAGCTTTTCATCTAAGGAGGAGATTGAAGGCATTTGGCAGGGACCTCACGACATCAATGTGAAGGTTGTCAGGCTCCTCTTAATCTTTAATACAAATGAACACTTTCTCCCATTGATTTGTCTTATTGGAATAATGAATGGTTTACAATTGTTTATAACGTTTATTAAGGAAAATTCAATTCCTAATTTCCTTGATCATTAGGTTAAGTTGTTTGTATTATTATATCACATGTGCTTTTGATCCTTTTATGGTCGATGTTTGCAGGTCTTATCAAGCATTGAAGAGCTGCATCGAATCACAACAAGGGATATTCATCAAGTATTTCGTGAATAGGTAAGAGGCTCATCCATTAGCTTTAATTCTTATAATTCAAACAAGTTTAACTTAGGGAAAGAGTCAGTTCAATTGTCTTGCTTGTTTCTAGTTTCCATCAAGGATCTAGGGAGATCACTCTTGTCCACAAGAGGGATTTTTCCAGTGTAAGACCTTCCCCAAAGCTGGCAAACTACCAGGATTCAGTAAATGGGAGGGAGAAGCTACCAATTTGGGAGCGATTATGGTCTGACTTGGTGCAAGAATAGATAAGGCGGAACACCAGAGATGGAACCTCATCTAAGCATGATGATGAGAGGAACTGTGCCTTCGATGGAAAGGAAAAGAAAGAGAAAGGGAATAAATCCAAATCCAAAGGGGATTCCAGTCAGGGAGGCAAGAAGAAATACTTGTCGAAGATCAAGTGATTTCATTGTCATGATCTGGGACACTATGCCATGAAGTGTCCACACAAGAAGGCAGGTAAGAATCCCTATGGAGGAGTGGCAGATGAAGCACTTGCTTCACAATTCAAACTTGATTTCACCCTCATCACTTGTATGGTGATCACCGTGATGGGTAGTGTGTGGTATCTAGATAGTGGAGCCTCATTCCATATGGAGAGAAACCGAGAATTGTTTAGTGACTTGGAGTTGAAGGACCTCCAGATGCACATCAAAGTGGGAGACAACAAAAGATATAGTGCTACTGGTATTGGTACAATTACTTTTAAGAGGGAGTTTGGATCCCCTCTCAAATTAAAATATGTGATGTATGTTTCGAGTTTGAAGAAGAATCTCATTTCAGTTGCTATGTTGGAAGACTGTGGCTACAATGTGATATTTAGCAAAGCAAATGCTTTCCTTATACACATCTCCACAGGACAAGTGAAGCAGATCGGGGTTCGGGTGAAGAATCTCTTCAAATTGGATATAGAAGATTGTGCAGCATTGAGAAAAAAATAAAAGAAGGTGCAGAGCCGAGACATTGGTGAATTATGGCATAGAGGATTGGGACATTTGCACCATGGAGCCTTGAAGAGCATGCAACATATTTCTACATGACTTCCCAAGGGTGCACTGGAGCAGAGAGATACATGCAAAGGGTGTACATTGGGGAAGTACATGAAATCCACCTTAAATGAGCGAGACAATAAAGCACAAGCAATCCTTGAAATAGTCCACTCAGATGTGTGTTCACCTTTCTTGACAACCTCCACGACCAAGCACATGTATTATGTGATATTTATAGGTAATTTCTCACGAAATTGCTGGATCTTCTTCATGCAGAAGAAAGACCATACATTCTCCATTTTAAAAAAAAATTAAAGCACTTTTTGAGAAAGAGACGGGTAGGAAAGTGAAGGCTCTTAGGAGTGACAATAGTGGAGAATATATGTCGGATGAATCTAAAAATTTTTGTGCAAAAGAAGGCATTCGACGAGAGTTGACAACACCTCATAACCCATAGAAGAATGGGGTGGATGAGAGGAAGAACATAAGTATTGTGGGACTACACAAGTCATGTTGCATAATCAGAGCCTGCCGATGCACTTGTGGGCTGAAGTGTGCAACACAAATGTTTTTTTGCAGAACAAGAGGCCTCATAGGATTCTTGTCATGAGTACACTAAAGGAACATTTTTTAAGGAAGAAACCAGATGTGTCACACTTCAAGATCTTTGGATCATCAGTTTACTATCATGTTTCTAAGGATGCAAGGAAAAATATGGAATGAGCAGCTGAGTTGGGCATCTTTGTGGGGTACACTGATACACCTCATAACTATCGTGTGTACTTTCCATCTCTTAGGATGACAATTGTCAGAAGAGATGTGAAGTTTGATGAGGAGAAGGAAATAAGGTGCTCCCTTGAGAAGGAGCTTTAGTTGCATTCAGAGTAGGATAATTTGGCTTCAAAGGAGGAACCTCAAGAAGTTGTGGAGCATCCAAAAGCAAAGGTAGAGAGAATGGAGACTTCCAATCAAGTAGAGACATCTAGAGATGGAAGGAAGTGCACCAGAGAAGCTGAAATATTAATGCATGATGCTAGAGAGAATGTGGGAGCACCCATATCAAAGCACGAGAAGAGGAGGTCACTGGATTAGTACACTAGGTACATGGCTCTGATCAGTGAAATTTTAGAGATCGATCCATCCTCATTCAAGGAAGCAGTGCAACAACTAGTATGGGTTGATGCCATGGCAGAGGAGTATGACTCCATTATCAAAAACAATGTTTGGGAAGTGGGCCCAAGACCAGAGGAAAAGTCATTGTTAGGTTCTAGGTGGATCTACAAGGTGAAGCAAGTAGTAGATAGAAGAATCGAGAAACATAAGGCCAAATTTGTGGCCAAGGGGTTCTGTCAGGTGGAGGGAATTGATTATGAGGAGACATTTTCTCCAGTTGCAAGGTACTCTTCAATTAGATCAATTCTAGCTCTTACAGCGCAAATGGGATGGAAAATACATTAGATGTATGTAAAGACAACATTCCTCAATGGAGTGATTGAGGAAGAAGTGTACATTGAGAAGCCATAAGGAATTGAGACCTTCGACAGAGAGTCACATGTGTGCAGACTCAAGTGAGCACTGTATGGATTGAAACAAGCAGCCCGTGCTTGGTACACTAGGATCAACAATTATCTCATTGGGTTGAGCTTCACAAAAAGGGAAGCAGATGCAAACCTTTATCATATTGTTGTTGAACATAAATTATTGATTATAGTATTATATGTCGATTATTTAATTTTAACTGGTGATGAGAAGATGATCAAGTCTTGCAAGGAGGATTTTGCAAGAGAATTCAAGATCAAGGACCTGGGGCTCATGCATTATTTCCTCGGTATGGAAGTATGACAAGGAGATGGGAAACTATTTGTCACTCAAGGAAAGTATGCCAACGAGATACTGAAGAAGTTCCACATGGAGAGCAGGAAACCCATGGAGACTCCTCTAGTAGGGAATTGGAGGAAGGAACATGCTACTTTAGTTGAAGTAGTGGAGGCTACCATCTATAGGAAACTTGTGGGTTCACATATGTATTTTGTGAACACACAACCGAACATGTGTTATGCAGTTAACCAACTTATTCAAGTTATGGTTAAGCTAACCAAACTATATTGGAAGGAAACAAAGCATGTGTTGAGATACCTCAGAGGAACCACCCAGTTTTGTCTTTGGTATAGGTAGACAAGGGAGTGAATATGCAAGGCTTCACAGATGTAGATTGGGTGGGCAGTCCATCAGATAGGAAGATCACATCAGGGGGAATTTTCAATGTTGGGTCAACAATGATTTCTTGGTACATTAGGAAGTAGAGATTTATTGCACTCTGCTCAGCAGAGGTAGAGTAGATGGATGCTAGCCAAGTAACATGTGAGGCTATCTGGATGAGAAAGATCCTTGTTGGGTTATTTGGTCAGATGATGTATCCTATAGTGATTTACTGTGACAACCTAAGTTGTATCAAACTCTATGTGAATCTAGTTTTCCATGATCGGTCCAAGCATATTGACATCCATTATCACCATCTATGAGATTGTGTGCATAGGAGAATCATGTTGTTAGAGTGCATTCCTACAAAGGAACAAGACGAAAATATTTTGACAAAGACATTGTCAAGATGCAAATTCAATTTACATAGAGACAAGATTGGGGTAGCAGATAATCCCTTTCTTGTTGAGAGGGAGTGTTGAAAATGCAACAAGAAATTCCTAATTTAATTTTGCCCAAAATTAATTAGGAGAAATTCGAATTCTAATTTCATAAAAATACTTGGAGGAATTTAAATGAAGTGATATGGCACTTATCACTTAGTTAAATCAGCCAATTCGAGTTGGAGACACTTGAGTTATGTTTAGTCATGATTTATTGCTAACTTCTAACAATAAGGTTCAGTTAATTTGAGATATTATGAGTTTAACTAGTTCTAACTGATTAAGAACTAGTCAAGGTTCCAGTAGTGGGGTGTAACTTCAGCTGGTATTTCAGTTAACTCATCAATCAACCTAGAATAATTGATGCATGCAGATAACTTGAGTTACCTAGTGGAGATTGGAGTTCAAGGGAAGTGTACTATCAATTGTAGACAATTTAAAATTGTACAGGTGGTGCATGCAGTTAGAGAAGGGCCTATAGGGATTGTACAATTCTAATTGGGAATTTCCCTAATTAATAGGGGGATAATTCCTTGATGAACACCACAAGGAAACATGGACTTGGGAAGGCTTGGATTTGGTTAAGTATTGACCAGAGCTTGTCTTGGAAGCAGTGAGATAGATTATACTAGTGTAGAGGTTGCTTGGGCTTGAGAAAACATTGCATTTCTTCTCTATTTTATGACTAATGCAATACATATAGGAAGGGGTTTTGAGGAGTTTCCTTCACCTCAGATAAATATCTGAGCATATGTGATTGAATCTTGCCTCATGTTTATGTTGTGCTTTCTCGATCAATTAATTATTTTCACTGATGAGTAGAGTAGATTCAAGTCTTTTGTTTTAGCAAATTACAGAAGCAGTTTGAATCTATGAGGAATTTCTACAGTTATAGATCTCTAGTGATTAACATATACTTTCAACAACTTTGAAGTTTGCTAGATGCCATGGGATTAAGATGATTTAATCCTTAAAAAATAATTCCCTATTGTGAACTTAAACCTAATATATAAATATTATATCATTTACTAGACAAATTATGGTATCTTTATTGTCATTAGCATCCCCAAGTGTCTTGTATGAAATATTAAAACAAATTTGGAAACAATTGCAAGTGTAAAATTCTAGTTACGATTATTTAAGCTTAAGAAAATCTTATGCACTCATGGAAAACATTTTTCCCAAGTTATCAATGAATGAAATTAGGTTAATAGATCCAATTCTATCTTGACATAGACCTAAATAATGAAGCACCCTTCCAATGTATGAAATAAACGAACACATTTTACAGATCCCTTTTCCTCATGTGCTTTAATTTGCTAGAACTTTTCTAAGGATAGGAAAATGAATGAAATTTAAAGCTAAGTTGCAATAAAATTTCAAACCAGTAACATATTGAGCTTCATTTTATCCTCTTTGTATGGTTTGAAAGATACGATGGGCACGATATATGTAGTCCAAATTTTTGATGGTCCACTGAACAATGGAGCTTTGATTACAAAAATTGGGGATTTCCTTAATTCTTTGATAACCTATTTTTCAGATTATGGTTAAGATGTGCATTGAATTTTTCCCCATATATAGAACCATGGAATGACAATGATGAATAGAACAATATACTACCCTTGTATTAGCTAAATATACTACACATCGAGTTAACTAGGAGAGTCAATTGAGAACTCCTTGATCATAGTATAATAATTCCATGTTTCTTGCACATGTTTTGAAGATCTCTACTGGAGAGACTACGATAATCCAAAAAATCCATGTGTGTTTTCATTATGCTTAGTATTACAACATACGAAACTTACAAGATCTAGAAAATCAATTTTGAAATCGAAAAAAAAACCCTCTTTAGGAATCCTGCTAAAATCACAACAAATAATAAAATAGTATCAAATTGATCAAAAAAATCCCTAGACATAATGTATTCCCTATATGTAATTCCTACATAGCATTGATATTGGAAACAAGAAAAAAGGAAAACCATAGGTTCACTCCTTAAGGCTAATAACCACAATGGGTTGGATTTAGTGGCCTATAGAACCTTATTCGAGGATGAAGGAAGTCAATTTGTCCTATGTGAAATAAAATATCAAAATGGAATGGGTGATATCATGACCTCAATAGATGCTAAGAATAGTTGCCATTCACCTTCTAAAGTTGGATAAAAGGGATTGAACTAATGGAGGAAGATACTATACTTGTAGTCAAGGATAATTATATGGAGAAATTGGATGGAAAAGACACACAAAGAGTAATGGGATTAGGTAATGATGCAACTAGGACATCTAAAGAACAAAGTTTTATGTTGCATGTTGAATCCAATTTTGATGGTCAGGATGATCTTTGTCAAGCATATGAAAATGCTGAAAAAAGATATAAAATAAAAGTTGTATAGGCTCGAAAAACAAGATATCTAGGTCCTCCCATACAATCAATTCAATTCCGCTTTTAACAAAAAGTTAATTCACACAAGTGTGGACTCTTTGGATCAGGTGGGAGGTCTAATAATGGATGTGTGTTTGGCTTGTGTAGAGTATAACAATCTAGTGGGTCCCTTCGAGCAAGTAGGATCATTGCCAAGGGTCACCAAATGTAACAACATGATTGACACATTATGATTATACCTTCAACCCCTTACGAAGGTCAATAAACCACTCCAATCTTGCACTTCGTTGGTAACAACACAACACCATGTGTGTTGGATCAAGTCTAAGAACAAACCAATTTCAATTTTCCAATCTAGACATCTCGTTGCACAAAGTCTTTCTTTTTTTATATGATTAAAATGTGAAAAAGTGCAAAATTTATGGGCCCTACTTGATTGAGTGAACGTTTGCATTGATTCAACTGAGTTTCACCGACCAAGACAATTAGAATTTCCCAATGAAATTTCAATATCCAAAAATTTTAGGGTATCTACTCTTACTGATTTGGATAATTGAAGCTACGCTTGAGCACGACTCTTTGATGGTGCAGATGATTAGGGAGACTATTGTCTACTAATAGTTAATGATCACTGATGGAGATCACATTACTTCTAGTGTCCATATCAGATAGGCAAGCGTATCCCTATAAGGTGAGATTACTTCATCAAACACATCACATTAGGCAGACTTCAATGTTCTCTCACTAGGAAGAGCTTAGTTTAGATAGAATGATGAACCTTGACATACCTCAAATCCTTCATAAAGTAGTGGTACTAATGGAACAATAGAGTCTAGAAAGGAGTTGTGAGTTGGAACTATTAAAAGTGAGTTGTGTCTAATCAATAAGTACCAATAATAATTATTGCACTGAGAGAGTTAGATGTTGTTCCATAACTCGAATTGAGAGTTAGACATTGTGCCATAATTGATCTGGGAGTTAAAATATTGTTCCATAATCCTAGTTTAGGTCAAATTATTATTATGGAACATGCTTCTTTGGATGCACTAATCCTAGTGATCAATCTAGTTGTTAAACATTTAACTATCAATAGACAATCTAAAACTTGTCATTGGTAGCATGTACTTACCACTTAATGTTCTGAATGCAGTTTATATTATAAGTGCGATAAGTTGCAATGGTCAAATTCTTGTCTAGATACATAACTAAGTTATCGTACTAGTATAGCTAACATTAATAATGTTTATTCTGTAGTAGCTTCCAAGTTATCTATAATGATTCAACTTTGACAATAGTAAGAGTATAAGTGTCTGATCTAGTTTGCAAAGGGGCTTTTTTGTCTCAGTTTAGGGAAGTGCCTCACATTTAATTATGAAACTGTGTTGGTCTTTCAATGAGATAGAACACAATAAGAGGGATAAACGTTAAAACGTTTATGTATGATGTCCAATGAAGCATCCAATTCTCTACTTTCCAAAGAGAAGTATACTATTTTTACCCCTATTTTTGTGCAAGGATGTTTGCATCTTATGTGAATTAAGTGTTTACATTTTGATTTTGCAGGTCCAATGATGCCATGGTTTCTGAGCCTAAGAAAGTTGATCTTTCCAAGCCACCCATATACATCAATACTTGTGTTGATAATATTTATCTTGTTACAAACCTTGGTGACATGCATAAAATACTTAGCTCTAAAAGACAAGTTTAAGGCTTTGAGGTTCTATTCCGAGTCCTACATATTTGGATCAATCTCATATTGATTTCTATTTTATGTAATGTTGAATAATACTTTATTTCATCATTTAAAATTGTTTTTATTTAGTTATCAAGTTATATAAAGATGTGCTTTTGCATGGCATGACTTAGGATACTACTTTGTTTCATAAACATATAAAAAAGATCAACCATTGTTCCACACTATCTAATGCAAATATTTCATCAAAATTTATTTGGTAGGTGTTAACATTTATTTCTAATGAAATATGTTGAAAGTTTTTTTTCTCAAATACTTTATAAGCTTGGTTTAGTGAATCCTATAATTTTCGAGGAATGTCAAGAGGAGGAAAGGAAATCACACATCATCTATTAATATAAGTACCTCCATAAATAATACATATACAAATGATAATGTTGAACTAAAGGCTGAGTGTTAAGCATATAATAAATTTCATAATGTCGATGAGCTCTTTTCAAGTTCTTTTGCTTTGTCTTCAAGCATGACTGTTGATTTGGCCAAGGATTTTAAGGGGCTAGAAAATAATAAGGCGTTAATCATTGCCACTTTCAACTCATGACTCTCCAGCTTTATTGGGAAATTTAGTATCATCCTTACATGCTAACAATTTTCAACATTATTTTCCATTAGATGGAGACAAAGTACTTTTGGGAATTGAGCTTAAATTTTTTTATTGCTCTTAACTGCAGGTAGTTTTTAATTTCTTATTCAAATTTTGGGGTTTCTTGTTCTTAGTATTTACAAAATGAAAGTCACGTACATAATTAGTTACATGGGTGGTTAAATTTCCTATGCTCGATGATAATCACAAAGTAAACAATTAGGAAATTATTGTTATGTATCTACCCTCACTATTGCTCTCTTCTCCTTATCTACATTTTTCTTTATCTTCAACATGATCTGTAATAGATACAATATATAGCCCACATCCACCATGTTCTTCTTCATTTCTTTCTTTGATTTTGTTTTAGATAAGACATGATATGTACAAAGGGTACATTTTTAGATGAAACCATTTAGAGGTTATCCCATCTCGAAGTGGTTAGTAATATAATATATTCTTCCTTTACCTCTTTATTTCTATATTTGGTGATGCATTGGTCATAGTTATTTCTGGAAAGTGGATGTTGAAGGAAAAATTATATTTAGGTCATTATTTGTGAGCACAACATTCTTATAAAAAAGACAGTGACATTTATTTATGGCTTCAAATTCTAGTTAGTTGATGTAAATTATCATCTGACTATTGCATCATCTTATCTAGAGGTTATTTCTTCTCCATTTCTCATAGATTTATATCTATCAAAATTCGATATCTAAGTTCTTGTATTTGATCTTAAAGCTTTTAAAACATGTTGAATGGATAAAACATGGCTCACCTACTAGATACACTAGTAGTGAGCATGCTAAAATCTTGTTGGCTAAACACTGTGATAACGTATGTCAACGAGTCTATTAATATATTGGCATAATGCCACAAAAAATGCCCTACCTCTATGCAAATTGAACACACAACCTTTCATTTCTTGTTCATTCACAACGTAATGGAATCCTATAAGCTCCTTAATCATTCAAGGTGGTTCAAGTTGGAGATATCAACATTCAACTTTGATACATTCAATATGGAATTACATTAACTAACATGCATGGAGCATCCAAACAATTATGCACCTTGTGATTATAAATATGAAAGTTAATAAGGACATGTAGAGTCTTGGATCTTAATTTTTTACATATAGAAACATTGGAAATTGAGGCATGCTCAGCTGGAGTGGGATCATTTTAATGTCTCAGAACATCAATTCCCACCAGTGACTAATCATGAGTAAATGACGTAAAGTAATATTTTCTTTGATCAACTATTTTGTAGTAAAATTTTGGATTAGATAGAAATGTGAAGAAAAAATGGTAGATTTTGATTTGCCTCTAAGTGATTAGGAGCAACTCAAAGTAGTGTCTTGTTGTAATCTATTTCTCAAATAACAATCCATTTTCATTGAGTGGTTTGAAATTATTCTACTTCCATATCTTCATCTTCATTGGCTTTACAATATCTACTACTTACAATATGTAACATATCCTAATGAACCACAAAGGAAGAAAAGTATCATTTATTTGTGTATGTGTCTTGTCCTATTGAGGTTTGTTAGATTCTTGGATAAAATATTCAAATGAATTTAGAATTCATGTCACTTCTTCTAACCATGCATTGTTTGATGTAATTGACACCAATGATCCACAACTTTTTCGTTCAAATTTGGATGTAGATTAATAGGTGTTGGATCATTTTTTTTATGAGATATTTTGCTATTAGGAATTTGGTAATATATAAAGCCTTCATTAGTGGAGATTCCCTTTCGAATTGTTGAAATTTTATAAAATCATTTGAAGATTTTGCAAATTTGTTGCACTCATTCCATTTACATATTTAGATTCTTGATTTTAGGATCTAAATTTGTGACAAACTTTGGAAGGGTGATGAAAATTATCTTTGATTTTGTAGGGGAATAACATTTATAGGTTTAACAGTGAGTGTATGATTCTCCTAAAGAGATGACATCTCTTTTTCTATATCAATGGCCTGAACATATGCTAGCTTAAGTGTATTCATGTTAACAAACTAGATTAGCAAGGATACCATAGAACCTAAGTCACCTGACTCGGGGATTCGGGATTTGAGTGTCGGATTCAGACACGTTGACCCCCTGGAACAGGACACGTAGGATTCAAGTGTCAGATTCAGACACGTTGACCCCCCGGAATAGGACACGTAGGATTCTTTATGTATTATTTATATCTCTCTTCTCTTCTCTCTCTCTCTATCTATATATATATATATATATTTAAAAATTAGATATTTCTTACACAAATTCTAATTAATGATACAAATTCATTGATTTCAAACATAGATCTTCATCTATAGGCTATAGCATGCATAGTACATACAAAATTCAAATACATGTCAGTGGTCACATAAATCATTATTCATAATTCATAATTTATAAATTCAAATACATGTTAGTGGTCACATCAATCAGGATTCATAATTCATAATTTATTTTAATGCAATGTAACCATCTCAAAGTTTTGAAGGTGCAATGCCCTCCACCTCTGTGTTTCACCATCATCCAAAAGAGGGATATGTCAATACCAGAGTATTTATATGAAGAAAACTTTGTCAAAGGTATTTTAAACCACTGGTCTTCTTTTTCATATGCATCCCTCTAGCACTTCCTCTGCACTGTGCAAGACTAATGTTACCTCCAACACAAATCTTCAGGTAATGTTTGAAATCAACAGCATATTTGACCTCCATATTCAAGAGATTCTCCTCCATAATTAACAGATAAACTTTAAACTGAAAGAACAATAAAAATCTGCATTTCTGAGTGATTTTTTTGGAAAATTAAGCATTGCATTCTGAGCCATTTTCTTGGGATTCGAATCCCAGAATCAAGATTCGTTGTGCCCGTACGGGATTCGTATGGGATTCGTACGAATATTGTACAGACACATGGAATCCTGTTATGGGATTCAAATTCCTGTCGAATCGTATCTGATTCGTAGGATTCGGATTTGACAAGGGTTACGATTCGTAGGATTCGGATTTGACAGGGGTTTCCAACGAATTCGGTTACATAGCATAGAACCAATATCCTTGAGATAAAATTATAAAGTTAATTGAGTGGGTAGATGTGTGTTTGCTACATATTGATTATACAAGTTGCTAAACCTTCTCTAGATATTTCCTTTGGTTAATATTTTAATTTTTTCAATTGTGGGAGCAAAGTTTTGAGATTTTGATCATCACCAAACTTAGCAATAAAGGTGGTTTAAGACTCACTTTACTTGTATACAATGTTGACAAACAAGTTATATACTGAGACAATGCTTTACTAACAAAAGTGGATGAGAAAATTATACAAACTATAGTTTCATGTCTTACATGTTATAATCTAATATATTACATAATTGATTTTGCATGATCTTCAGTTGAAGCACATTCATCAAAATTACACATTGGGAGATACCTCTAAGTGTTTTTAGGAAAATCATGTATTGAAGGAGGTAGTTGTAATGTGTTGGGTTCTAACTAAGCCATATATTATTATCATCATTACAAATATAATTAAGCAAATAAACCCAATCATATGTCATAGGATCTCTTGGATAACTCTGATGAGAATTTCAACTTTAATATCTAAATGTGATTAAGGGAAGGCCACTCTATGGACTTGTTTATGTGTAGATATTTTGTAAAATGTAGGAGGAATGACTTATTGTAATAGAGTAGCTTTCCTATGGATAAGAAAGTCCTTTCATTTAACTTATCACAACCAATAATAAACCACATGATAGATCACTATGGGTTTTCGACAACATATAAAATGGTCTTAATTGATAGAGCAAATCTATATTTAGATGATTTTTCAAGCAAGACAACACAAGTTTGATTAGTTGGATTAGAGAACATTTTTGTAGATTATTTAGTAGAACTTGAAAACACTTGATCCATGTTATTCAATGTTTTGATCTAGGTATGGTCACTAGAACTGTAATGTCTACTCTATGGTGAAGCCCTTGTATAGTTTAGTTTATTTAATTTTTCCTCATTTTCCCTGGGGACCCAATTAGACTTTAGCACTGCTTATCATTCCGAGATGTATGGATGGATTGGGAGGACAAACAAAATCCTAAAATACATGTTACATATGTATATGATATATCAACAAAGAAGACGAGAGAAGTTTTTATTGCTATATTAATTTGCCTATAATAATATTTACCATAACTCCATCAATATGACACCTTTCAAGTTCTTGTATGGGAGGATTTGTAGGATGCCCCTAAGTTGGTATTGACTTAAGGAATGAGTAGTGATAAGACCTGGAGTAATACAATAGATAGTGTTCGGTGTGTTATATTCTTTCCACGACTAGCCCCACGTGCTGGGGGGTTAAAGGGGAGGCGACTAGCCCGCCCTTCATTGTGTTGGGCATAGCAAGGGGGTCACAGGAGGGGCGGCAGCCCCCCCTATCAGGGGGTTTGAGGGGGGAAGTAGCCCCCCTCTATGGGGTCTGAGGCAATGCCCCAATAATTTTTTTTATTTTGGACCCTATATTAGGTGGGCGAACCTACCTATGGTTTTGTGCATGGATTTCACACATGGTTTTGGGCATGATGGTTTTCTGCCCATGGTATTTTGTAGATCTGGTTAAGGGAACTACTGTTATGTTCTAATCCATGGTTAACGGATTGGGGTTTATGGATGCTTTGACATGTATATATATGTATTGTAACATTGAAAGGAATATAATGAAAAAACATTCTGGTAGTCTCGATTTGGGATCCAGGGGAAAATCTCTGTGTATATCTATTTGATGTTTTATGCTCTCACCATGGTTTATTTCCATTTTTAAGAATTCATTTGCTGGTAATTTTTGTACAGGGTTAATTCCTACATTTGGTATCAGAGTTGTTTCAGCTTCAAGGGGATGCCTTTGCTACTGAGCGGTTTTTCTCGGGCTTGTGCTAGACCCTCTTCAGTGGGAGATATGTGGGATCAATTCTTGCGGTGAAAGAAGATGGAAAGAAGTGGAAAGATAGAGATATAGAAATTTAATGGTCAGATTTTTGAGTTATGGAAACAAAAGATGGAGGATTTGTTGGTGGATAAAGATTAGTGGACCACGGTAGATCTAGGGACTAAACCAACAATAATGTTCGATGAAGACTGGAAGAAGTTGGATAGGAAAGCAAACAACACAATACAATTGTGTATCTCAAATTTAGTATTGTTGAATGTATCAGGGGAAGCTTCGGCGAAGGATTTGTGGGACAAGTTAGGGACTTTGTACCAATCTAAGTCTCTTGTGAATAAACTATTCCTACAGAAAAAGTTTTATAACCCGAGGATGAAGGATTGAGACTCAGTGATAGAGCATCTGAATGCCTTTAATACTGTAGTAAGCTAGTTGTTATCTGTTGATATTAAAATATCAAATGAAGATAAGTGCATCAATTTGTTGTGTTCTCTATCAGATTCATGGGATAGTCTGGTTGCTGCAATAGGTAACAATACAACTACCTTGCAGTTTGATGAAATAGTCTTGTTGGGGCAATTATATATATCTATATATATATATATATATATATATATTATATAGATATATTATATATATATATTATATATATATATATATTTATATATTTATATATATTATATATATATATTCACATCAATATTTAATTATCAACCAGGGATTCATAATCAATAGAACTGATGCACTATATGTGCCGGTAACAGATGAGTACCTATGTCTTTTGAGTATAGCCTAGATAGGGAGTACTTTAAAAACTAATATTTCATTCCAAAAACTTTAACTCGACTTCATTACACAATGTAAAAGGAAAAACTAATAGAAAAACTTGACAAAATTGTAAACCAAATGTTTTGATCAAGTAACAAGTTTATCCATTTATAGGCCCCTGAAATGCAAAGATGGATTTGACTTTGTTTCCTGCATCAAATGATCTTAGTCACTATACTAGAATCAATTCACTGCATTCAAACATTAAACAAGGCAACTAGAACTAGTTGCAAGGAAAACTCTTTATTCTAGTACAATAAATGTATGAGAAGAGTCTTCACTATCGACACATGTAGGTGAATAGTGAGATCTCTAATATTGGCCTTCCTGTTCTTCAAGACAGAAATCAACAATTAAATATGTAGATTAAGAAAATACAATTTTCATTCACAAGAACTAAGGAATTGTCACTCAGAAATTAATTTAATAAAGAAAGAATGGAATTGAATCAAACTCTAAAACACTTCTAAACTATATAATAACTAAAATGAGAACTTGCCTTGATGGCTTTGGTGGTCCCTTGCCGAACTACCAAGAAAATATTGAAGACTTACACCACTAAGAAATTGATCAACACACTAACTTATCAATCATTGCTCATATTATTAATTCAAAAAGGAAGATCATAACATTTAATGGTTCAATCACATCTCAACATAACAATGCTATGCAAATCTGAGTTTAATTCTATGTCTCACCTTCACTGGTTTTTTGAATTCTCTCCAACTCGCTAGCTGACTATCATCTACATGCCCTCTCTTATAGAGAAATGTATGTTATAACTAAGGTTACATAAGATAATATAAAATCATTAAAGTTTAGATTAATTTACATATTGGACTTCATCCTCATGACACGAAGTGCATGAGGAAGAAGTATATCTTGATTTGCTATGTAAGGAGGATGCCATTGATGGACAATTTCCTTGGTTCCATCGAAAACCGTTTGCTCAATTACCAATCTTGGAGGATAAGGTTTGGTACCGGAATAATACAGATGCTGAAACACAGGTACCAAAATCACACAGTCACTGGAACGTGGGTGCTGGAATCACACAGTGATCTGAATGTTGGGAAAACTTGTTAATGCTATGCAAGCTCCCTCATCAATATTAAAAAGATGTGTTTAGGATTGTCTCAAATTAATCAAAATGTGAAGGATTATGTGTCAAGTATTGAGTGTCTTTTATGAGAAATTTATGAGACTATTTAGCTATTTAAAACACATATACAACAAGTAAATTTCAGAGAAAACAAAACAAACTCATAACATAAAGTTGATAAAGGAGTTCACCCCTCCTGGGCTACATCTCCTTGGACCTGCTTTAATGGCTAGACCCTTTTTAGATTAATGGTAAATTCTTTGATTACATGCACTTGAAGTGCTCCAATGGATTTGCAACCTGCTCCATTGGTTTGTGAGGACCCAAAAACCCCAAAAATGACTATCCAAGCTCTGCAATTGGACTTTAGCTGATCTAGGCTTGACCTCCTCTCCTCGTGGCCCTAGGCTTCCTTAAACTTCAAAGTAGAAAAATCACATACATAAGTGCCTTTATGCCTCTAAAGCCTATTCCATTGTTTTCATAGAATCCAAATAATCTAGGAATGACTCTTTATGAGCCAAAATTGGTTGAAAATTGAAGAAGTTATGGTCTCTTCAGTTTTCCCTAGGAAAACTCCACCAAAACTGGAGAAACTCGAGTTAACTCTGCTAAATTTGGAGTAGCTGCCGAATTTATCGAACCCGCAAAAAGATCCACCAAGTTAAACTATGCTTAATTAGTGGTTAATCATGGCTTAATGAATGATAAACCCTCTTAGTGTGTTAATGGTGCGGTTAGCACTTAATGCTAACGGTTAGTGTTTCGAGGTTGGTCACATGTTAGTGATTAATGCTAACAGTTTACCTCCAAACTTTTGGCATTAACATTTAAATAAACATTGCACCCACCATATGTTAAGTGATAATGGCGCGGCATAGTGTTAAGTCTTTGGGTTTGTGTGGGTGAGGTCACAAGTTCGATTCCGCTGACCTGCCCATAAAATTTTGAAATGTGTGCCGATTCTATCCGACCTTTAGGGAGGGACATGTGGCGGCCTCCGGGCTTGCCACATGTCTCCTTCTCATTGGTCCTACCCTATCCAATAAGAAAATTCCATTTCACCAAGCTGTAGACTAGCTGAAATGCACCACTTGGCATGACCGCACTAGCCGTTGACCAACCTTTGCCCTGCACAGTCACCTTCCACGTTAGCAGTACAAACTGTTGACTTTGTAGTGACTGTACTTTTATTTTTTCAAAATTCCTCTGTTTGGCAAAGTAGATAGAATGCAGTATCTTTCTCATACTCGCTCTGTTTTTAGTGAAACGAGTTGTGTTGGGATCGTATCGCCGAGGTGGATGTGGTCATTCATATTTTGATGTTCCGAGCACACTAAAGCAGGTTTCAGGAGCAGTAGATCATTGTAAACAACACTTTTTTCCATTTTGAGATAATACAGAGGCCCAAGCCATGGAAGTTGGACCAAGGAGATGTAGCCCAGGGGGTGAACTCCTTCATCAAAATACTGTGTTAAGTGTTCATTTTGATGGTTTGCTGTATATTTGTCTGCTGCTGTTCAACACTTTAATTACATGCTATTTTGCTCATGAATTTGACATAAAACTTGAAAAATTTACTTGTTACATTCACAAACACCATAAAGGAAACCTATGCACATAAAGAAAATGATAAGCAATTGTTTTTAATTCTGAAGTTGACGAACAATTGCCTTTGTTCCATAAAAAACTGTTCACTCAATCACCAATCCTGGAGGATAGGGTTTGTTACCAAAATAATACAAGTTCTAAAACACAGGTACCAGAATCACACAGTCACTAGAACGTGGGTATTGGAATCACACAGTCACTGGAATGTGGGTACCAGAATTACATAGGTGCTGCTATTGGTGCTGAATGAGCGGATCAGTATGGTGAACATAGGTACACGGTAGACAAAAAATGGGTAGATGATCAACGAATATACGAGTACTGGACGAGAACCCAAGTTTCATATTTCTAACATTGGTACCAAATGCGTAGGAGTAGAAGTACCAGATTGCTGCATGGGTTCCATATGAGTAGGAGCACAGGTACTAGATTTTGGCATGGGTACCAGATGAGTAGGATCATGGTCTAGACATCTACGTGAGCTAATCAAATTAATAAGAGATTATAAGAGATCAAATAATTCTATTTCTACTACAAGAAAACATAAAAATTGTGTTTTGACATATAAATTACCTCATATAGACATGGTAAGGCCAACATATATGTTCCAGAGGTAAATGAGTAAATAATGATTAGATTCAAGGTAAAATTAGTCAACATCAAAGGACAATAAGGGGTATTTGAAAGCATAAAAAAGGAGGCCCAAAATTCCCCCATGCTCAAGCCGTTGCATGTCCTCATGCAAAAAGTGTTGAACCCTTCCTCAAAATTTAAAAAATGCGGCCTTCTTGTCTGAGTATCAGCTGCTTGGATCTAAGAACTTCACTCCCGAGGCCTCTTCTTTAATTTCCCTTTTAATGACCTTGGTATAGTGTATGAGGCGAAGAACCTTCTTTAGCTTAGTGGAGGCTTCATTGTACTCCTCTTGCAACCTCTGGCTGTTCTCCCTTAACTACTCTTTCTCTTTCTTGAGGTATTCATCCAACACCTTGTACTCTTTCGTCTCTTCCCTTAGTTTCTAATTTTTCTTCTGGAGTTCTCAGTTTTTGTCATCATTTGTTGTCTAGTTAAAGAACTAGAAAGTTCAATTGTTTCCTATTTGGCAGGTCTCCTTTCATCTTCAACTTCTCTTCTCAATTATTTCAAAGTCTCTGTAACTAATTCCTCTATTCCATTAAGTGTTTCTTGTTATACATGTTCTTTTTTAGGGGAGGTAGATACATCTATTGGATTTTTTGGAAGAAAAGGAGTATGCATAGTCATTACTGAATTTTCCATGCTTCTAGTAGTTCGGCATGGAGGTTCTGATGACTCACTATCCTGAAACAATCTTCTCTTCTTCCATTTTGTTTGTGACATGGACCCTGTGACTTCTTATTTCTATGCATATCTCTCCTTCTTCTCAAAAGTCCCTGCCTTGTCACTCCTTTCACTAGTTCTAGGCTTCGTTACCTTCTTAACACTTAGTGCAACAATCTCTTCATGAGGTAACTCAACAACTACTTTTGAAGTAGTGCCTATGAGCTCTGCTTTGTCACTATCAACTGGATTTTTCTTCTTCTTCTTCTCACTTGAAACTTTTCTTGGAGTGTGTGAATCAAGAGGGGGTCTCTTACCCTTTGATGGCTGCTTACTGTTGGTGCAGGAGTTTCTTTCTCCTATACTATCTTACCCTTGTCCAACTTGTTAACAGACCTTGATGGAGTAGGGCTATCTATGCCTTCTTTAGATTTGGACTTCTGCTGCTTCTTACTACTCTCCTGTTTGCTATCGAGTTCCTTAGTGCTATCTCCTGGCATGCTTTCCTCCATGTTCTTGGAACCTTCTGCTTGAGCAAAATGCCATCAGAGGAATGTCTTCCAATTTCTACCCCAATTCTTTATCTCATGAACAACTAACAGTTTTATCAACCCATGATCGAAGATATTAGTTTCAATCTTTTTAGAGGCCGATTTAACTCCTCTTTCTATCTTGTTTAAACCCATCCAGAGAAAATATGGAAAGTTTATCTCAGGAACTCCCTTGAAATGTAACAAGAGCCTTAGATGGTAGAGAAAGGTGACTGCATACCTTCCTTCACAAGTCAAGAACCTTTAAAAACTATTGAGCATCAATCTATATTCCTCTTTGACCCAATTCCTGGGGATGCCTTTAGTCCAATCAGGGTTCAAATGTTTAGGAGTGAATAAATTTTGACAAATTTCTTTGTTGATGCTTGCACCCTTGAAGTATTTATCCCTTGTGGTAGGTAATCTCGTGGCCTTTGCTATGGTGTGTGAAAATTCCTAGACTTGAAGGAACCCAGACTGCAACAAATCTGAATCTACTTCACCTACTTGATTTGTAAATTACATTCATCAAGTTATTCTTCTGAATACTGAAGCAAATTACTTATGCAACATACACTAATTAAATATCTAATCTCATGAAATAGAAAAGAGAGCAAAGACCAAGATACATAGGACACACTTATTTTTGGACACAATCGTCCCCTGAAAAACCAATGTGGGAAAACCAGTGCAATTGTTCTGAGGGTTTATTATTATGCAGGAGAAATATTTGAATGCAAGTCTAGGATGCTCATCTAGCAATCCTTTACAGAGAAAATACTGGTGGAAAATCTGAGTGAGTTTTACTTCACTTCGCCTGGAAAAATTCTGGCTAATCCGACACAAGGTTGGCTAGCCTCAACTATTTCTATGATGGCCCTACGTAGGCCCCACGTTAGCCTTTCAGGCTCCGCGTCGACTTCTCTGCCCTCTACATCAAATATCCCGCATGTTCTGGTAGTTCACAACAATTATGGCTGTTCCTGACAGTTCTGGATTTTGCGTGACAGGTAGCTTTTCTGTTCTGCACAGGTCCTTCTCGCTCTGCATTAGGATTGCGTGGGCCCAGACTGACCCAAAATCAACTCTCTTGGCTTCTACGCTGCCTCTCTACAATCTATATTTGCATCTCTGTCAGTATTCTCTGGAAAGTCCTCCCGTATTCTCATTGCCCCTCTACTGCTGAATCATCACTTAGTTCAAATTCTTAGCTTCCTAGCCCCAGAAATCGATCTCTAGATCAATTATCTCTGTGTGTGTGTTTCCAAATGAACCCCAAGCTTCCATTTTATACTTTTCCTATTGAGTCTTCAAAGATCGAGATTAAGTCTCTAATCAATGGCTAATATTAAAACATGACTTGATTCGCCTTCTAAATCATTCTCACCCATATTTTAATTAATACCCATTAATATTTTAATTTCCCTAAGTTTAGACTTAGGAACACCATTAAAAATATTAATTATTTTAATAAAATACAATCTAGGTGGAATTTTACAAAATTGTTTCTGGGTTCTTTAGAACTCATGTGCCTTAGCCTCTCCACCAATTTTTAAGGCTAGAGCACTTTCGATGCTACAAAAAACTAACACTCCCTCTTAGCGAGGAAAGTGCTCTAGCAACAATGTCCACCTGCATGCTACTATGTTTCTGAAGCACCTCCTTTCTGCATTGCTGCTACCACCAACATTGTGCTGTTGCTACTACTGTAATTCTTCCCATGAAACTACCATTTCCACTGCTACATCTGTACTACAACTCCCTCTGAAATGCTGCATCTGTTATGATGCCAACACTTACACTAATAACATTGTATCTGTACTACAACTTAGTTGCTGAGAGAAGCAACTAAAAAACATCCAAAATTAGCTGAACTTAGCTGTGCTCAGCATAATACAATGAATATTGGAATCTAACTGCTGCTGATTTTGACCCTCTGAATCTTCTGCGTTGCTGCTGACTCTTGCACTATGCCAACTACACTGCTACCAACCTTGCTGTGCGCTGATTAGTTCCTAGTCCCCGACTACTGCATATGTCCTCTAAAAAATCCACTACATCATCAGAAACTAAGTCCATCTTGCTACTGTTGAATCCTGGGCTCTAGTAGCAAGGTATTGATCCAAGAGGTGGACTCCTCAAGAATCCTTCCCACATGTAGTCCTCCTGACTGCAACTCAATATCACCCCATCTCCCTCCTGGAGATGCGTAGGAACTCATGGTAAACTCATCCTCATCAATATTTGCTGAAGAAGCCTTAGGATCATGTTTCTCATCCTTATCCTTTTTCTTCAAAGGACATTGGGATGCATAATGGCACATCTCGCCACACCTGAAACTTTTCACCTTCGAAATGTCCTTCTTTCACTTTGGCTTCTGCTATCCCTTCGATGCTAGACCTGCGTTCTCTTCCTCCTCCTTCTTCTTTATGCCACTCCCACTACCACCACTGAGGTTGAACTTCACTAGGTCCCTCCTTAACTCCTCTTGTTGAAGAGTTGCCCACATCTCCTCCCATGAAGGTAGTTTTTCTCTATCCAATATGATTTGGACGAAAAATTTCCATTCATCCGAGACTCCATTCAGGGTTATCCTCACCATCATGGTTGGCTGAGGAGTGGACCCCACTACAACAAGCTGGTCTTTAGTGTCCTGAAGACACTAAAGATAGAGGTTCACCCCTTATCCTTTCTGCATCAAAGTTCGCTGCAACTTCGGCTCCAAATACATGTTCCGCTATTTGGAAGAGATTTCATACAAAGAAGACAAGGCTTCCCACATCTCTTGGGCTGTATCCTTGCCCTGCGAGTGTGATACCACATGATCTCTAGCTTCATTGAGAATGAGCCTCTTTTCCTTCCCTTGCTTGGCCTTGTACTTCTTCTTTTGATCATTGTCAACAGGAACAACTACAACAATTTTGATGTAGGCCTCAAGATTATATTCCTCTAGGAAAACTAAGATTCTGGTCTTCCATATGAAATAGTTGGAGGCTCTGTCCAACCTGTCCTAATGATTCAACCCATGTGATGCCATCTCACCCAAATTTCGAACTGACTCCTCTAGTCACTGCTTAGCATTGTTCAGCAAGTGAGAAATTCAAACTTTCTGGCAGAAAGTTCTTTGAGGAGAAAATTCCCCTTCTACGTGTCTTTGTTATTTTCCAATGATTTCTACTCAGCAGAAACCATGCCCTTCAAGAACTATGTTGAGGCTCTGCATCACTCCCTCTGCCTCTGCAAGCTCATGAACTAGAAATCGTACCTCTTTGGCATCTCACTCAGAGAGATATTTCTTCGAATTTGCTTCTTGGCAAGAACTGCACAATCCCTTCAAGGGGATTCGAATTGCTACCAAGTGCAACTTTCGGCCTCATTGCTCAACATTGGATCTACTCTTAGTATTTCAAAATCAATGCTCTAATACCATGTGAAAATTCCTAGACTCGAAGGAACCCTTACTGCAACAAATCTGAATCTATTTCACCTACTTGACTTTTAAATTACATTCATTAGGTTATTATTCTGAATACTAAAGTAAATTACTTCTGCAGCCTACACTAATTAAATATTTTATCTCATGAAATAGAATATAGAGCAAAGAACAATATACATAGGACACACTTATTTTTGGACACAATAGTCCCCGGAAAAACCCAATGCGGGAAAACCGGTGCAACAGTTTTGAGGGTTTATTATTATGCAGGAGAAATATATGAATACAAGTCTAGCATGCTCATCTAGTAACCCTTTACAGAGAAAATACTGGTGAAAAGTCTGAGTGAGTTTTACCTCACTTCACCTGGAAGAATTCCGGCTGATCCGACACAAGACTGGCTAGCCTCAACTATTTCTATGTTGGCTCTGTGTCAACCTTTCAGGCTCTGCGTCAGCCCCCATGTTAGCTTCTCTGCCCTCTGCGTCAGCTATTTGGGTTATTTCGGAAGTTTGACTATTCCCAACAGTTCTAGATTCTGCGTGACATGCAACTTTTCTGCTCTGCGCAAGTCCTTCTTGCTCTACATCAGGATTATGTGGGCCCATACTGGCCCAACGTCATCTCTCTCAGTTTTTGTGCTACCTCTCTTCAAGCTCTCTCCTCCTCTCTATCAGTATTCTCCAGAAATTCCTTCTCTCGAATTCTCACTGCCCCTCTGCTGCTGAATGATCACTTGGTTCGAATTCTCAGCTTACTAGCCCCATAAATCAAACTCTAGATCAATTCTCCTTCTCTCTCTCTGTGTTTCCAAATGAATCCCAAGCCTCCATTTTATACTTTTCCTGTTGAGTCTTCAACGAACGAGATTAATTCTCTAATCAATAGCTAAGATTAAAACATGACTTGATCTGCCTTCTAGATCATTCTCACCCATATTTTGATTAATACCCATTAATATTTTAATTTCCCTAAATTTAGACTTAGGAACTCCATTAAAAATATTAATTATTTTAATAAAGTACAATCAAGGTGGAATTTCAGCAAACGGTTTATGGGTTCTTTAGAACTCACGTGCCTTAGTCTCTCCACTAATTTTCAAGGCTAGAGAACTTTTGATGCTACCAAAAACTAACATGGTGGTCTCTGTGATTTTCAACTGCAGACCTCCCTACTCTACATTCTCTCCATCGTAATTTTGAATGAAGGCACGAGAAACACCCGCATGGTACCTTTTGAACTTATTGAGGAATGGAATCCAACCGAGTTGCTTGAACTTCTCATTACAAAACCAATATTCCTCAATTTCTCTATAAGACCAAAACTCTGGTTCATGCTGATCTACCCCCATCCCAGCTTTAAGAGTGCACCTCAGACTTGAGAAGAGTTTGGTACCAGAGGTGGATGAGTACCTGTTGACAATGCTGGACCCACCAACATTTAGGGGATCACCCCAGTATGAAGTCCCAACTAGACCTCAAATCGTTTGGTGTGGGATTCCCATCCCGTATGATGGCCTGGTTGCCATTATCTTAAGGATTTGCCTCAACTCTTGCTTGTCAGCACAAGAGGGTGGTCTGCTTTGTCTTCGAGAAGTGATGTTCATGTGCCTGGTGATTGCTAGTGTTACTTGTGTCAATGGTTCTTTCACTGTAAAGGGAGAGGGTGAGAGTGAGTCCCAAGTCGGTTGGGAGGAAGCTACAACTCTGTTAGGAACACACAACATGACAGGACATGCAAAAAGTATAGAGGAGCGGTCCACACGGATGCGACAGTCACAACACACAAGAGAAGATAACACATATAACACTCAGCGGATGAGTCTGCATGAGTGCAATGGTTGTTACAACAAGTTTTATGTGAAAGGTTTGTCTGATGTTCGGGGAGGTAGCCACCACGAGCGAGACAACATTAACAACATATACAACACATTTTCGTTAACATATTATGTATTACAACAAGTGAAGTAAGTTCAAGTGCTCAACACAGTTTAAAGCAACATGCATTACGAGTGTTCAAGATTAGTCTTACAACAATTACAATACATGTGTGAAAATGTGCTGGCCTATTAGCAGGCTTATGAATTAAGAAAAAGTTCCAAGACACATCGTTACACCATACATCACTAACCCCATGCATGGGGCATTGGAGCCACTACTTACTCCTCAAAGAAAAGATTACAAACTGTCTTGGCTATGTGGGAGGAGCTGAGGTGAAAAGTCTCGTGCATGTACAAATGGGGGGCTATTTATAGCCAAGGATGAAACTGACTCTTGTGGTTGTTCGACTACCCTCATGACTATTTGACTTCCATGACTTTTCGACTTTACATGACTCTTTGTACAACAAGTGGGTCTCATGGAATTCCATGTTACATTACATTAATTGACAACATGGCCCACAGTAGAGATGTGGATGACATGACTCATGACACGACTCGACATGACGGTGCTGGTACTTTCATGCTGCTGCTGGAGTGCATGTCGAGCTATAGTGCTGCTAGGTGATGGATGTCTTCATGGTGTGTTACAGCTTCATCTTTGCATGGAAAAATGCACAGAGTCTTCGATGGTCATTGGTTTGCTTGATGTTGCTTTGGCACATTTCTTCTTGCTTGTATGATGGAAGGCTTGAGAGGCTCATCTGTTCACGAAAGGTGCATGTTTTTCCATTTGTCCTTCTGTGAGTACATCTTGCATGTTTGCTCGTCCATCCGTCTGCGAACACATCTTTTCATGATCATCCATTCGTAAGCACATATCTTTGCATTCATCGTTCATTCATTCATTGGTGAACCTATCCTTCTGCATGTGCTCCCTTCGTTCATCCCATTCGTCATCGCGCCATGTTTGTTGGTGTACTTGTACCTGTATTCACTCATGACGAGACGACATCAAATCCAAAAACCTCCTAGTCTACCATGACACATGATCATTTCAAATGCAGGTGTTTCGAAGTGGCAACAAGGTTGTGAGGTAGGATGATGGTTCGGGCACTGCTGATGAAAACTATGCAAGGTTCACTGGGTGATGAAGATGGGCAATCTGAGTCGATAGTGAATGTCCGCAAGATCTATCTTGGTTGGAAGGAAAAACTATGAAATTTTTGGGAGGGATAGTCCAGGTTGCGGGAAGCCAAAGTAGACAAAATATGCACATTTTCTGGAATGAGCCGGCAGCAGGGGTTTGACAACAAAATTTTTGCAGTTTCTTGGAGGAACAGGCCGGGTTGCAGGGAGGACTGGTAGATAGGATTCGCGTAGTTTTTTGGAGGAACTGGTCGGGAACCTAGAAGCCAAAACTATGCAATTCCTGGAGGGATCTGGTAGCTAGCTGCTGGGTCGCTAGTAGAAAAAACTGTGCAATTCCCAAGGGGAATAGGCAGTCAGCTTCTGGGAGCTTGGCAACAGAAACTGTGCAATTCTTGGAGGGAACTATTAGTCTGCTGCTAGTATGAGGAATTACACAGATGCTGGGAGTCCGACCTGCTGATCATCTTTGCGAAATTTCTAAGCCGAGGAAACTACTGGGTAGCAGAAGGCTTGCTCATGAAATCTACGTAATTTTCTAGATGAGTAGCCAGTGGACTATCGGGAGGAATGACTTGGAAAACTGCACAATTTTTTGAGGGAGACAGGGACGGTCATTGGGTGTCTGCCCGTCCTATTTGCATAACTTCTTCAATCAGCAGAGTAGGCAAGGTCAGCAGCCTTTACGTAATTTTTTAGGGAAGTTAGTCCTGGGGTGGCTACCGAGTCTGAACCTCTGGGTGGCCAGCATGAAGGTTGATTGAATTGTTTGCGAGTAACATGGCCTGAAAATACTTGCTTGGTGATTCTGCACTCTTCCGGGTGATAATTGATCGTGCCGATGGTGGGGTGATGGTACGAATGTTAGAGGGGAGTCTAGTTGTCAAAACTTCAGCAAAATGACTAAGTGTGTGCACAAGTGAAAGATGAAAATGTGATCTTACAAACACACATCCTTATGACTTGATGACGAGACGACTCAAACCAACCAGACACACATGTTCAACATCACTGACTGATGGTGCAAGTGATAAGCGCGGTACTCGTGATTGATCATTGATCGACCGTGACGACGCTTGTGCGATAGTGAATGTGACTCCATGTGTGAGTGCGACAGATGTTTTCATAGCGAACATAACATGTACACATAGAGCGAAGACCTTGAGCATGACCAGAACATGGTCGCAAGCAAGACATTGACATCAACATCCAAAATATTGGGTGGAATTTACAAGAAATGTGGGTGCGAAGGTTCACATGAGATCATGGAGTGAACCTGAGTGTATGCAACCATCAAGTGAAACTCTCAAGGAAGGCTTTGAATTTGGGTGCAAGCCAAAATTTTGGAGGGTGTTTGTAGCCGCTACAACACTTGGCGACACACTGGTAGAACTCCAGCTTCTCTATTTTGGTTCATTGATAGCACAAAGCCTTGGTATTTCAGGGATTATTGAATCGCTGTGCGGGTTACTTCGACTTCCCCACTTACCCCATGGAAATATATGGTTCACCTTTTTCCAACTCATCCAAACAAAATCAAAAGTTCAGCTTGATCACAGTGTTTTGAATCTGGGAAGGGTAGTTTATCTTGTGAGTTGAATATATTTAGAGTATAAGTTTTCATCTCTAGTGTTGCTCCACTTCCAGCAGGCTTGGACAGTACCCCGACGGGGTCATGTAAGAAAACATACATTGCTCCAATGCCAATGATCCTAGTCAGTACCTCAGTGGAGTTGCATGCTTAACCTCTCTACACAGGAAGCCTTTCTCTTCTTTCGCCTTTGCATTTTTCAAGAGAACTTTGCATAGGAACTTATTTATTTTTGGGGTGGAAGAGGGATCCTGACTTATTGAGAGAAGAAGAGGTTGTTCCTTTAGAGAAGCATGTAAGACCTCTGACATAGGTTTGCTCATTTAGATTTTCCCCTTCTCCATTTCTACTAGTTGGATGAGCTTGAACACACAGAGCAGAACGCTGAGTACAAGCATGGGGCTTCCCAGTGTGGACATAGGTTCATGGTTGGACCAAAACTTCCATTGCAGATGGTTTGTATTTTCCGTCAAGACTTCATTGGCTGAAGGTTATAACGAAGCACAGAGAAGATGGACAAAAGGATGGCCAAATGCTGCAGTGTCACAAGTCTCTTCAAATTTCAGCCACATACTCTATTCAAAAGCAAGCAAACAAAACGACCGAAAACAAAAATAGTAAGCATAGCAAACAAAGTGAAAACAAAGATAATAAGCAAAGCAAACAAGATGAAAACAATAAG
The DNA here is from genome assembly GCA_000404065.3 of Pinus taeda. Taxonomy (NCBI): domain Eukaryota; kingdom Viridiplantae; phylum Streptophyta; class Pinopsida; order Pinales; family Pinaceae; genus Pinus; species Pinus taeda. The sequence goes on along the minus strand of APFE030828705.1, from coordinate 121,099 downwards.
CTGCAAGCAGACTATGTACATGGCACGGCTGCGGCCTGACCTGCTGAAATTAATACTTTAGATCTTGGCCATTGACAAGAAGGTTGTCAATCCTCCCGTCAAGTGATTACAGATGATACGTGTGTGGGCCAAGCTTCTCGTGGACTATGTATGGACCAATCCATAGGACTGGAACTTCGTATATTTTCCTTTGTCTTCATGGGGCTTATCCCATTTCAAAACTAAGTCACCAACACCAAAGTTAGCTTTCCCTACAGACTTTTTATTGAGCCATCTCTTGATACAGTTTTGGTGGAGTGTGAATTTTTATTTTTCTTTCATCCTTTCTTCCTGAAGCTTATGGAGAGCATCCATCCTACGCTGTACTAGCTAGCAAGGCTTTCCTTGGGATTCTTGGGAAAGCTGAAGTGTAGGCAAGTAGATATTTGGCAGGAGGATGGCTTCTTTATCATAAACCAAGAAGTACGGTGAGGTATTCAGAGATGGCTTGGGTGTCACACAGTTAGCCCATAATTCATTCATTAGGGCGGTATGCTAGTTATGTTGCTTAGAGAAAACAATCTTCTTGATTATGCGAATGAGGTTTTTATTTGTGATTTCCGCGAGACCGTTTCCTTGCGGGTAATAGTTAGATGAATTCTTTAGCACGATACCATTCTGTAATGCAAAAACATAGAGTTTCAAAGACGTTAAGTACGTTGCATTATAAAAAACAAGTGATACTGGAACACCGAAGTGTGAGATGATGTTCTGCTGGAGGAAGCTGATGACCTCCTAGTCGTTCACTTGTTTGAGCGGAACTACTTCTGTCCACCACGTGAAGTAGTCAGTTGCTGTTAGGATGTAGTGGTGTTGCTTTGATGAATGTGGGAAAATTTCCCCAATGGTGTTCAGGCCCCACTGTTGGAATGGTTCGGTCACTGCAACAGGGTGTAGTGGGGTTGCTGATCTTTGTGTTCTATCAGCGCATTGTTGATAGAACGGGCACTTGCATGCATATGCATGTGCATCATTGAATAATGTGGGCCATTAAAAAATGGCTCGCATAACTTTGTGCATAGTGCTGTTTCCTGCAAAGTGACCCCCGACGGGTCCGTTATGCAGATGTTGAAGTACCTTCTCCGATTCATGTGCCTCCAGGAACCTGAGCAAAACTCCGTTACTATGCTTTTTGTAAAGCACTCCATGCACCAACTGGTATGCTAAGGATTTGAGGCACAATGTCCTCTTCTGTCTGATGGAAAAGTGATAGGGTACGGTGTCATGCTCAAGGTACTGGCACACATCTGCATACTAAGAGGTTCCGTCTTCAGTGGGTGTTACTTGCCTTATATCATACATCTCAATTTCCTGCTCCCAGCCAACGAGCTCTTCTTCACTCTCCAGAGAATGTTTTGCTTCAACTGCAAGTCTGCAAAGCTCATGTCCTTTGATCCTGTGAACTAGCTTGTTTTTAGGATCATACTCTTGCAAGCCTATCATCCAATTCGTATGTCGTTCACCCAGTTCTTGTTGTACAAGCAATGTGCAGACCGTTGGGTGAGGGATGAAGACTATGCAATGGTTCTTCAGCAAGTAGGGCCTAAAGTGTTTCATTGCCTTGTAAACTGCATAAGCTTACTTTTCAATGATGGGGTAGTTGAGTTCTAGTCCCTGCATGCTTGCGCTTATGAAGGAGATTGGGTGTTCATCATTCATCTCATCCTTCTATGTGAGTACTACAGCTAGTGAATTGTCAGAGGCAAAGGTGTATAGCAGGAAATCCTTCTTGAAGTCTGGGCTGTAGAGTGCAGGTGCTTCCACAATGGCCTACTTGATCTAGGAAAATGCATACTTTTCCCTCTTATCCTAGCTGTAGACTGCATCTTTCTTGATCATATCCTACATGGGCTTAACTATCTATGCATAATCCGAGATGAACTTCCAGAGGAAGTTTATCTTGCCCAAGAAGGACTACATGGCTTTCTTATTGGTTGGGTAAGGGATCTATGTGATAGTTTGGACCCGGTTTGGATCCACCTTGATCCCACTTTTGGCAACAAGGTATCCGAGGAGGTTCCCTTATGACACTGTGAATATGCTCTTTTTAGGATTCAAGGAAATCTCGTATCTTCGACATCGCTCAAAAATTTTCTTCATATGGCATATGTGGTCCTCTCTTCTTCTTGAGAACACAGTCACGTCATCGAGGTATACCACTATGCTTTGTTCGATGAGTCCGCGAAAAGTGATGTCTATGGTGCACTAGAATGTTGCACCTGCATTTACAAGCCCAAACAGAATTTGTCTATAAGCGAACGTACCCGACTTGGTACTGAAAGTAGTTTTGAGTCTGTCAGGTTCTGCTACTAGAACCTGATTGTATCCTGAGAAACTGTAAAGAAGGGAAAACATCTGTGCCCCAGATACTGTTTGCAAAATATGGTCCATAGATGGCAATGGGTAGTTTTCTTTTTCTGAGGCACAGTTTACGTTCCCGAAATTGACACACAATCGGATTTCCCCAGACTTCTTATGTACAGGAACAAGATTTGAGACCCATGTCGAATGGCGAACTTTGTATATGATCTGTGCATCCAACATCTTAGTAATCTCTTTATGTATGAGGGGTTCAAGCAACGGATGTAATTTCCTCAACTTCTGTTGATATGGCTTAACCCCTTCTTTGATCGAGATGATGTGTTGGATGATCCGTGTGTCATAAGTTTTCATATCATCATACATGCATGCAAACACATCTCGGTACTGTTTGAACAAGCGGATAAAGGCTTGCCGCTCTTGCTGTGTACAACATGTACCAAGATTGACAAACTTCAGATCTTGTTCTATTCCCAGGTTAATCAGTTCATGCCTCATGGTGGAGCTGTGGGTCTTGCTGTTCCTTGGCCCTTGAAAACATTCTTGGAAGTCATAAAGCTTTTCCAATGTTGCCACACCCTTTGTGATAAGGTGGCCTTTCCTGTTACCATCTTCAGCTTGCAGAGAGTGCTTGTGCTCGTCATCGTCTATCAGTGCATCTTTGAAGACATCAACATTGGCCATGAAATGTAGTATCCATTGATCATCATTAAACATGCTTAAGTAAGTTATGTTGTCAGGGATAGATGGTTTGTACAAAATTTCAATAGTAAATCTATCCCTAATCAGTGACATTCTCGAAGCTACATTTGCGAGTGCATTGGAAGCTGCATTATGCATACATGGTACAACAATGATATTAAATGATTGGAAGTTTGAGATTAGTCGCCATACCTCTTGCTGGTAACTTTTGAGATGCGGTGATAAATAGTGAATGGTGTTACATACCTGTCATACCACTATCTTTAAATCACCTACCACTTTGAGTGCAACCATGTCGAGGTTGATGGATTTTTGCAATCCCAACACGAGTGCTTCATAATCAACAATGTTATTCTTGCACTCAAACTCGAAGTGAATTGAAACTAGATGCTTCTTTTTGTAGGGGTTGATCAAGACACACTCGGCTCCTGAGCCGTCCTGTGTCTTTGATCCGTCAAAGTACATGGTCCAAAATTTCTCTGTACACGGACCACTTGATGTGCTAGTACTACTGCTACTATTGTTGTTGCTACTACTACTGTTGGTACAATGTACTTTACAAGTTTCATTACCATCAGTTGGGCAAGGAAGGAGTCCCAACTGTGTGTCTGGTGGGGTTGGAGCTGGCCATGCAGGACAACACCACAATGCTGTTTCAAGGAGACAATTGCCAAACATGAGATCTTTGAAGGCCAAAGGTTCATTCTCACCATTAAGGGGAGTGAAATTATGCTTCATGTACCTCTCAGACAACACCCAGATTTGGTTGCACTTGCCCTTGTACGGAAGCCACATGTGAGACCAGTCTATAGCAAAATGTTCGTCTAGCTTGCTGGACCAGTCTCTGCTGAGTATTAGACCATATGCTTTTGGTATTTCCACAACCATTATGTTAATGAATTGGTGGAATCGATCGTCATGATATATTCGGATGATCACATCTCGTAGTTCACCAATGACTGGCACTGATGTTCGATCAAGTTGGATGATTCATGCGAAGGTCTCGCTCCATTGTGCATTGGTATTTTCCACAATGGAGAGCGGCATGACGTTGGCTGCTGCGTCATAATAAACCAAGCAGTTATGAACATTGATATTGAAAATTTCAAAAGATAGTAGGAATGGAGAGCAACCTGAGTTCGCTTCCATCCGGAGTGTATTGAGCATAGTGGAAAGTGATCCGGGAGGCGTGCTTGTTCCCTTGCTGGTAGAGGTTGTGCTGTTCGTTGTTGTCTATCCTAATCTGCACAACAGGATATCTCGTTGACTCTGGATCTTAGCTAACTTGAAAAAACTGATGTTCGCTCGAGTTTTCTTCATGTTATCAACAATGTTGTAGTATAGATGTGGTAGACTTACCGAGGTGTCCAAGGTAGGATGGATGTTCGTGTTGTCTGGTGGAGTGTTTTTCTACTTGATGCTCATGGATGTACTCTTGTCCGCTGCTATCTTCCTGGACTTGTTTTGTGTTTTCTGCTTTGGGGTGGCCAGTGGATCGACCTTCGTCATCAACAGTCTCATCTTCTCTTGCATTTCCCCAAGTGTGGGGGGACCCCCTTTACTCCTAAGATTGTAACGGTCAGTTTTATTTTGAGGTTGCTTCTCAGTATTCATATTTAACATCATTCACGAGCATTGTTATGCGTTCACAACATGCCCAGATCTTGATGGATCATCAGGTGCAACCTCTTCATCACCATCAATGTCTTCCAGATGCTCTTGCATATTGCTTTCCGCATTGAGTGTATGATTGCAGAAAGAGCTTGCGACTCGCTTCCATTCCAAACAAGAGTTCTCGGGGTGATGTTCTTCATGGAAAGAACAGAACTTATGATCTACACATTGTTTGACCTGGAGCATAGGCTTCTGTGCAGTTTTTGGAGAAAACAAGCTGCTGCTTGATGAGCTGCTTTCTTGTCTCTGTCTGGGTGGATGACTATTTGCAAATGTGTCCATTTTCTGTTGTTTGAGCTTGGACACTTCTGTAGTCAAGTTCTTGACAAGGTGAGTGAGGGTCTCAATATTAGTTGCTTCCTTATCTCTACCCTGGCTCACCATTGCTTGGGACTTCTTGCTCGCGTCCTTGGAGCGCTTTGCTGATTCGTCATCCTTGATGACTCCAATTGCAAGCATATCTTTTTCAACAACAATAGTCTCTTCATAGTTTTCTAAGAGTGTTGGTTTTGTAGCTCGCTTGATGAACTGCACAATGTTGTTTGGGAATGTGGATGTGTAGTAATCAATCGTGATGGAGTCATGAGGTTTAGTGTCCACTGCAAACTTGTTCAATATGTGTGTAAACCTTTGATTGAAGGCTTTCACTTTCTCTTTTCCCTCCATCTTGAGGCTTCCCAATTCTTTGAGTAGCATGGCTAGGGTCTTGTAATCAGCAAACTTTTCAAGGAACATGCATTTGAATGCACCCCAATTTTGTATAGAGTTTGGTGGAAGGCTATGATACCATGCAGTTGCACGATCATCTAAGGTACATGGGAATAATCTACATGCTACGTCATCATACCATACCTCAAGGTTCTATAGCTGTAGGTAGAAGTTTTCCAAGTGGTCTTTTGCCTTCATCGTGCTATCAGGATTGAATTTGATGTTCATTCTATTCGCTCGCTTCGACATCTTGTGCAGAACAACCAGGAGAGCCAATGCTCCCCGAGTCATCTATTCAACATTTGGGTCAGTTATTTCTTCTTCTTCTTCGTCCTCCTCCTCTCTTTCAGAATCGGATGGTTCTGGATCTGAGTCCGTTGGTTTGTCTATGCCTCCACCTCCTCCACTGCCTTCCCCTCCACCTCTTGTACCAGAGTTTGATCCCAAGATCACAAGAATGTCTTGTTTGCCTTACTGGAAGACCAGAGGTTCCTCTTTGTCTTCAATAGCTTCTTCTAGACCTTCGAGTGTGGAAAGGACTACTTCTTCCACTGGTGATACAACAACTCCTGTAGGAGTGGCTTTTGGCTTTCTTGATGCGTATGGAAGATGTTGTATGCCTGGGATCAGTCCGACTGATTTCACGAACTGGCGAGTGATGGGACGGACGGAGCAAAGGTGTTGATACAAAATCTCATGTTCAATCTTGGGTAGTGAGGAGTAACCAACTGCAGAGTCGCATGTAGGTGAGAGGGAGTGTGAGTTATTGCCTTGACCAGATGGTTGATGAATGGGTGTGAGAGGATTTTCAACCATATACAATTGGATGTCCTCCTTCTAGCGTGAGAAATGTTGACGGTGGGACCCGCCAACATTTAGGGGATCACCTCGGTATGAAGTCCCAAAAAGACCTCACACCATTTGGTGTGGGAGTCCCATCTGGTATGATGGCCTGGTTGCCATTGTCTTAAGGATTTGCCTCAACTCTTGCTTGTCAGCACAAGAGAGTGGTTTGCTTTGTCTTCGAGAAGTGATGTTTGCATGGCTAGTGATTGCTAGCATTACTTATGTCAATGGTTCTTTCACTGTAAAGGGAGAGGGTGAGAGTGAGTCCCAAGTTGGTTGGGAGGAAGCTCCAACTCTGCTAGGAACACACACCATGACAGGACATGCACAACTTCCGGAGGAGCAGTCCACATGGATGCGAAAGTCACAACACATAAGGGAAGATAACACATATAACACTTAGCAGATGAGTCCGCATGAGTGAAACGATTGTTGCAACAAGTTTTATGTGAAAGGTTTGATTGATGTCTGGGGAGGTAGCCACCACGGGCGAGAAAATGTTAACAACATATACAACACATTTTCATTAACAAATTATGTATGACAACAAGTGAAGTAAGTTCAAGTGTTCAACACAGGTTAAAGCAAAATGCATTACAAGTGTTCAAGATTAGTCTTACAACATTTAGAATACATGTGTGAAAATGTGCTGGCATGTTAGCAGGCTTCTGAATTAAGCAAAAGTTCCAAGACACATCGTTACACCATACATCACTAACCCCGTGCGCAGGGCGTTGGAGCCACTACTTACTCCACAAAGAAAAGATTACAAACTCCCTTGGCTATGTGGGAGGAGCTGAGGTGAAAAGTCCTGTGCATGTACAAATGAAGGGGTATTTATAGCCAAGGGTGAAATTGACCCTTGTGGCTGTTCGACTGCCCTCATGATTGTTTGATTTCCATGAATTTTCGACTTTACATGACTCTTTGCACAACAAGTGGGTCTCATTGACTTCCACGTTACATTACATTGATTGAGAACATGGCCACAGTAGAGATGTGGATGACATGAGTCATGGCACGACTCGACATGACAGTGTTGGTACGTTCATGTTGTTGCTGGAGTGCATGTTGAGCTATAGTGCTCCTGGGTGATGGATGTCTTCATGTTGTCTTACAACTTCACTTCCACATGGCAAAATGCATGGAGTATTCGATGGTCATTGGTGCTTTGGCACATTTCTTCTTTCTTGTATGGTGGAAGTCTTGACAGACTCATCTAGTCGCGAAAGGTGCATGTTCGTACGTCCGTCCGTCCGTCAGCACATCTTGCATGTTTTCTCGTCCATCCATCCGCGAACACATTTTTGCATGATCATTTGTTTGCAAGCACATCTCTTTGCATGCATCGTTCATTTGTCCATTGGTGAACCTGTCCTTCAGAATGTGCTCCCTTTTTTGATCCCATTCATCGTCGTGCCATGTTTGTTGGTGTACCTGTACTTGCAGTCACTCATGACGAGATGACATCAAATCCAAAAAACTCCTAGTCTACCACGACACATGATCATTTCGGATGCAGGTGAATGGGAGAGGCAACAAGGTTGTGAGACATGATGGTGGCTCCGGGCACCGCTGATGATGTTGGGCATGGGATCCCCAAAGGGAAGTTTTGGGGCTTAGAGGCTAGATTTTGATAAAAAATGGTAACTTCAATGTAAAGACTCCAAATTTTGTGGGCGTAGAGCACGTAGCTTGTAAAAGAGTCATAAGGTTGTCCACCCTCAATTTTGTTATTTTAATGTCAGCTGTAGAGATCTACCATTGGTCGCGGACCATGGGATTGTATAAATAGAGCAAGGCTCTAAGTAGTTAAGACATAAATCATGGAAGAATAGATCTAAGGATGAAGAGTTGAGTCATATCTGAAGTGTAAAGTCTAGTTGTGGGTCGTAGAGTAGGAGAAGGCTCTACAACTAAGTGCGCAGAGGCCTAGTAGTCCACAGCTGGGTGCGTGGACCCCTGCAGCTGAGTGCGCAGGGCAAGTTGAGTCTGTAATAGTTGGAGAATTAATAAAGAGAAGTTTCATATCCATTATGCATATTTATTTCCTGTTTTATGCATCTGAGACATTGAATATACATTGCACTTTTAGTGCTTATATGATGTGTGAATATGTATGAATGTGTTGATTAAGTGAATACAAGATAGAATATCTGTTTATGCAAAGTTGACTAACATCTGTAAGAAGATAAGTAAGATTCACGATGTAGTTCGGGGAAATAGTGCAGTTCGCTGCCATAGCAGCGCGAAAGCATCTCAGCCCTTGGTTAGGGCTGTCCGAAAGGCGATAATAATAGATCATGAGGGTATTGAAGGTTAGAACAGTGCGCGGAGTAACCTGTGCGAAGATAAGCACAATTGGACTAAATCGTCACCACAGACATCTCAAGGGTGCGAAAACTTGGTTCCAACATCCCCCCCTAGTGCTTCAGGTGAGACTTCAGTCCGCGCTCTGTGGGCTGATGCCAAAAGGGCTAGTAGTGTAGGGATTTGTTTTGCTAATTAACACAGATGCACATGAACTCCGCATTGAAATGTGGGATCAATAAGCATGTGTTGGGGGGACCGATGTGAAAATGGCTCTTAATGTTGGGAAGACATTATGTAGAAAGAACAATCACGTAGAAGCATTCAACAAGGTATACCACATGCTGAACAAAGTATGCAATGCACAATGAAGTGATTGGGACCTGCGCGTACCTGTAGTGTTATGGGCTTATAGGACGACATGTAAGAAACTAACGAGAGAGACACCTTTTAGGATTGTCTATGGAGTGGAAGCTGTAATGCCTATGAAATACATCATACCTAGTCAGTCCATAAAAGCGCTCACAGGTATGATGGATCGAGGAGCCATGGAGGAGAGGCTCGTGTAGTTGGAAGAGCTCGAAGAAGAATGAATTTTTGATGGATTTCATCAGCAGGTCCAAAAGCAACGAGAAAAGGCTTGGCATGATCGACATATTAAGTTTCACACCTTCAAGGTGAATGATTTGGTGTTTTTGTATGATAGTAAGTTTGATAAATTCCTAGGGAAGCTCAGAATGCATTGGCTAGGATCATATGTTATTAAGGAGATCACAGACGGTGGCGCGGTACAATTGGTAAATTTAAATGGAGAACTCTTCCCAAGAAAAGTCAATGGCAGTCCTTTGAAGGTGTACAAAGAGGGCTCGACCATCTGACTAGCCGATAGAAGCACAGTCTTAACGCTTTAGGTAGCTGAAGGAGGTGCGAGACTATAGACTACTCTTCCCGGGAGCTGTGCAATGTCAGGATTGCACACAGTAGTGGAGTGTCACAGGGTCTGGGACAGTGCGAGGGTAGCTGCGCTGTCGCGCGGGTCGGCTGGAAAGTGACCATTACAGTCACTATTCATGATGTGATGCTTGGTTTGAGACTAAATGGAGTGGGTGACAGGCATTTAAGGCGAACTTTATGGGCTATATTCTTGAAAATCTATTTCCAATTGAGCATTAATGGACCGAATGTGGGGGGAACGGTCGAATTCAAATTCAAAAGGCTCTATAAATTACAAAGGGCTATCCAGCAAACAACACTTGGCAATTTGAGGACTGAGTTGTTGCGTGCATAGACATTCATGAACCTAGATCTGTTCGATCTTTTGAAGGCGATTTCTTTGTTTGAGAAATTGCGCAAGCCGTTAAGAGAATTGTGGAATAGCACTATGGTAGCACCTGAGGAAGCCATGGATACCAGAGTAATGACCGCTGAG
>APFE030828705.1:72582-109914 GCA_000404065.3 Pinus taeda | reverse complement strand
AGGAGCAGGGGAATAATTTTCACTATGCCTGGCTTCTGTTGTCCATAGTACTGGTGGCATGGGAATTTCCTGAAGACAGCTAGTTCTCGGTGATTGCACACGACCTTCTGGAGGCAGTGAAGTACACTTCGCTGTGGGCAACTTGAGATGCATAGAGGATAAGGGACAATAAAATCTTCTGGGTGTTCATTTAAATGAACATCAGAATGGGGATTAATCGCAAGTCGCGGTTATCGCCCACAGTCTACAACAGTCTGCACAACTTCACGAAGTTCAAGGCATATTTTGATCACATTTACATCAGGGCGTGGAAGGACCTTATGAAGACTTGGCATGAGCTAACCTACCTGGCGACAGATGATGTCATCTTCACAGTCCTTAAGTCATGGCCGCTAGAGGGGCGTGCTCCAACTAGCTCCGTGGTGGAAGTAGAAAAGTCTATCACATAGAGAAAAAAGGACGAGGTGAAATTGCGGATGGCGCAATTGGCAGAAAAACGTAGGAACGAAGCGGTAGAAGCTAAGACCCAGGTAGTGCGTGATGCTGTGAAGCTGGTAGAAGAACAACAGAAGGCAGCTGAGGAAGAGCATGAGGGAGACAAGTCGCCTTCACCTGAATAGGAGACATATACAGAGCAAGGTGGCGTGGACCCGCAGAAAGCATCCACCTAGCTAAAACAACCCCGCCCAAGAGAGCAGGTAGGGTTGCGGAAGAAGTCGAAGGCTTCAAAGACTTCTTTCGACCCATTCACCCTCACTTAGGGGGATCTACACAACATTGGGGAGACGGTGAGGGATGTCACCGCAGAGACCCTCCAACAGTTCGTGGAGGAACACCAGATGGTGTTGGGGGCCCTTTGAGCACAGATACAGGAGTTGCAGGTGCGCACCACACTAGGCACGACCGCGACCGAGGAGATGCTGCACGCCTAGATGAATAACACAATCATGCTGCCAAAGGGAGCACTAGTTACAGAAAATGAGGCCGACAGGCCTATGGTCAGCCAACTGAAGGAATCAGGATAAATATGGTTGCGCTCCCTTGGGAGACGCACTATGTTTTGCAGGATGGAGTTACTGCATAACTGCGAGCCAGGGAGGGTCGCGTGCTCCAGGTAATGAGTGAACATCGAATAAACATCGAACAATTGAGCATGCAACGCGAGGAGGCAGTGACGTAGAACAAACAACTAGTGTAGGTGGTCGAGGAAGCCTGCCAGATGGTCCCAGAGTTGGCCATCCTAGCAAAAGAGCCAGTGGAGGCAGGCATTCAAAAACTAGTGGAAGGGGTGCATGAGGCAAAGGAAGAGATGGCTAGGGTTCAGCTCAAACTGAACCTTTATATAGACAAACTGCAATTGAAGGCGCATCCTTCAACTCCACTAGAAGTTAAGGAACAACACGCCAGCATGATTACAACAGCCATAACAGAGGTTAATAGTGCAGTGACAGACTTTACAAAGTTGTTTGAGCAGTCATTCGAGGTTCTCACCACCCTTCAGGAGGACTCGAACATACATCACCTAAAGACAGAGGCACACGAGCTATAGAAGAAATATGACGAAGTAAAAGGGACTACGTAGGCGGTTTCCCTTACAGAGAGGCTCACTAGGATGCAGCAGGAGAAACCACTCAAGGAACAGGTAGATGTTGCTCGACATAAGGAAGCAGTTCTGAAGGCACACTTACAGCCATGGATTGATGAGGTGTACATCATTACAACCTCCATTGAAGCAAAGCTCATGTAGCTGTAGGAAACACAGGAAAAAGTTCAGGGCAACAGTTCAGCTACAGTGGTCTCTGAACAACGCATCAAAGAAGTACAACAGGCAGTCGCTCAGTGCACTGCCGATATTGTAGCAATCCAGGCAGAATTGGAAGGTATTCACACAAAGATGTTTGCACCGACAGAGTGACTCGAGGGCGAGTCACGATGTTTGTGTTGGGGGCCTATTGGGTGCAGGATCCCCTAAGGGAAGTTTTGGGGCTTAGAGCCCAGATTTTGGTAAAAAATGGTAACTTAAATGTAAAGACTCCGCATTTTGTGGGTGCGGAGCGCGTAGCTTGTAAAAGAGTCATAGGGTTGTTTGTCCTCAATTTTTTTATTGTAATGTCGGCTGTAGAGATCTACCCATTGTCCACAGACCATGGGATTGTATAAATAGAGTGAGGCTCTAAGTAATTAAGACATCAATCATGGAAGAACGGATCTAAGGATGAAGAGTTGAGTCATATCTAAAGTGTAAAGTCTAGTTGTGGGTCATAGAGTAGGAGAAGGCTTTGCAGTTGAGTGTGCAGAGGCCTAGTAGTCCGCAGCTGAGTGTGTGGACCCCTACAGCTGAGTGTACAGGGCGAGTCAAATCTGTAATAGTTGGAGCACTAATAAAGGGAAGTTTCATATCCATTATGCGTATTTATTCCCTGTTTTATGCATTTGATACGTTGAATATACATTGCACTTTTAATGCTTATATGATGCGCGAATATGTATGAATGTGTTGATTAAGTGAATACAAGATAAAATATCTATTTATGCGAAGTTGACTAACATCTGTAAGAAGATAAGTAAGATTCACGGTGTAGTCTGTGGAAATAGTGAAGTTTGCAGCCATAGCAGTGCAAAAGCATCTTAGCCCCTGGTTAGGGCTGTGTGAAAGGCAATTATAACAGATCGCGAGGGTATTAAAGTTTAGAACAATGCGCGAAGTAACCTGTGCGAAGATAAGCATAGTTGGACTAAATTGTCACCACAGACATCTCAAGGGTGCGGAAACCTGGTTTCAGCATCCCCCCATACTGCTCTGGGTGAGACTTCAGTCCGCTCTCCGCGAGATGATGCCGAAAGGGCCATTAGTGTAGGGATTTGTTTGGCTAAATAAATGCAAACTTGGGTCAGACCCCTTCAAGCTAATAGATGAAAACTACACAAGGGTCACTGGGTGATGAAGATGGGAAATCTGAGTCGACAGTGATTGTCTGGGAGGTCTGGCTTGGTTGGAAGGAAAAACTGCACAAATTTTGGGAGGGACGTTCGAGGCTGTGGGAAGGCAAGGCAGACAAAATCTGTGCATTTTCTGGAACGAGCGGACAGTGGGGGTTTGATAGCAAAATTTGCGTAATTTATTGGAGGAATAGGTTGGGCTACAAGGAGGATTGGAAGACAGGATTTGCTCAGTTTTTTGGAGGAACTGGCGAAGAGCATGGCAGCCAAAACTACACAATTCCTGTAGGTAATTGGTAGCTGGCTGCTAGGTCACTAATAGTAGAAACTGCGCAATTCCTAAGGGGAATAGGCAGTTAGCTGCCGGGAGCTTGGTAGCAAAAACTGCGTAATTCCTGGAGGGAACTGTCAGTCTGCTGTTGGCAAGAGGAATTGCACAAATGATGGGAGGCCAGACTGCTGATCATCTCTTTGCAATTTCTGAGCTAAGCGGACTGCTGAGTAATAGAAGGTCTGCTCATGAAAACTACACAATTTTCTAGATGAGCAACTGGTCGACTGTCAGGAGGACTGACTGGGAAAATTGCATAATTTTCTAAGGGAGACAGGGAAGGGGACTAGGTGTTTGTCTGTCCTATCTATGCAACTTCTTCAATCAGCAGAGTGGGCAAGGCCAACAGCCTCTATGCAATTTTTGAGGGGATTCAGTCTTGGGGTGACTGCCGTGTCCGACTCTCTGGGTGGCCAACATGAAGGTTGATTGAATTACTTGCGAGTAGTGTGGCTTGAAAATACTTGCTTGGTGCTTTTGCACTGTTTCGCATGATAGTCGATCGAGTCGATGGTAGGGTGATGGTCTGGTTTTCAATGGGGAGTCTGGTCATTAAAATTTCAGCAAAATGACTAAGTGTGTGCATGAGTGAAAGATGCAAATGTGATCTTACCAACACACACCTTCATGACTTGACAATGATACGACTCAAACCAACCAGACACACATGTTCAACATGATTGACTGACGATGCAAGCGACAAACACGACACTCGTGATTGATCGTTGATCGACCATGTCGATGCTTGCACGACAGTGAATGTGACTCCATGTGTGAGCGCGATAGATGTTTTCATAACAAACATAACATGTACACATGAAGCGAAGACCATGAGCATGAACAAAACATTGTCACAAGTAAGACATTAAAATCAATATGCAAAAGATTGGGTGGAATGAACAAACAAGGTGGGTGGGAAGGCTCATACGAGCTCACGGAGTGAACCCGAGTGTATGCAAGCATCAAGTGAAACTATCAAGGGAGGCTCTGAATTTGGGTGCAGGCCAAAATTTTGGAGGGTGGTTGTAGCCACTACAACAATACCGGAGTTGGTAAAAGAATACTGGAAGTGGGGATACAGAGTACCGGAAGTGGTCGACACAAAGTATCAAAAATGTTTAAAAGAGTGTCGTAAGTGGTGTTACGGAGTACCAAATGAATCAGTGAGGGTTCATGGACTAGAGGCCAAAGGCTAGGCAAGAAAGAAATAATACTCATTTGGATGGCGAAGCCATCCAAAGGAGCATTTATAATTCGAAAGGGAATTGTAACGGTCACTTTGCTTGCATGATTAGTAGGTGAGTTCACATGGAATGATGGCAATACGTTGTGTGTGGAGATCATTCAAAAATGATCCTCATTAATGACATAAAGTTTATGGAAATGAGTGTTAAACATGATGCATAGAATGTGGTTGAGCACAAGAGTACGAGACGATCCATATCAAGGTTCCAGTGATCATTTGTTGCCACCATTCAACTTCATGGTTATGGAATGGTGGTATCATCACTATTTAAACAACCCACAGAGGTGGAATCCAGATCATGAGATATTCACATATCATACATTTTCTTATATTATGATTGACATTTTCCCAATCACATCCATAGTCACCTCATTTAATCATACTAAAAAAAATATTTTCTTGGGGATGAAGGGAAGTACTTAGGATTAGGATAGGGGCTTAACAGTGATGGTAATAAAGTCTCATGAGGATAATTATATGTATTCATTAGACAATTAATATGAATCTTAATAGTAGAAAATAAAACATTGATCTCATACCTCCGTTATCGGATCACACAAAAAAAGTTTGTTTGTTTGTTTTTTTGTTTTGTTTTTTTTTGTTTTGTGGTTTTGGTTGTTGTTGTTTTTTATTTTTATTTTTTCGGTACCGAATGACCACAGAGAAATTTTCTTTAGTACCAGATGAACACAAAGAACTTTTCTTTAGTACCAGATGACCACAACTAATTTTTCTTCAGTACCAGATGATATTTTAGTAAGGTACCCAAGTGTATTGGCTTCAAATTGAGATCCTACAGGCTTCCCCTTGTATCTTATCATTTTCTGAAGGTCAAGATGGAGTAGATGGTAATGATTACTGATGCTAGATGTGAATTTATTCTATTGGAAAAATTACAAACAACACACACTGGTACATCAATTCTGAAATTGCAGTGGACATGTAAAAAAATGAGATAAAAGAAGGTGATGATCATGCTACAAGGTTCTGAAACCAAAAGGCATTCTGTAGCTAGATATCCTCGTCTTTTGGAACTATGTTGACTTTGTTTCTATTTCCACTTCCATTTTATTAAGAAATGACCCTAATTACTACTAATTTTCTGTGGATTTTTCTCAAGCTCATGTCAGTTAATACTAGCCAGTATTTTCAATTTTTAGGAGTCTGAAAAACTTAAAGAAAACTCCATTCACTCTCCCTTGGATTTTTCTCGATCCCAGGCTAGTTCATGCTTGCCAGTATTTTCAATTTTTAGGAGTCTGAAAAACTTAAAGAAAATTCCATCACTCTCCTGTGGATTTTTCTCAAGCCCGGGCTAGTTCATGCTTGCCGATTTTTTCAATTTTAGGAGTTTGAAAAAACTTAAAGAAAAATCCATTAGGCTCTTTTTCCATAAATAATCTACCAAGACTAGATAACAGAATACACTTACACCTGGAAGATGTCCTCTTTATTGCTTATCTACATGAGAACACAATCGACTTTTGCTTTTTTTAGTAACATCAAAATCATTATACATTAGCACACTTATATACATATATGTAAAAAATGAAATTAAAATATGCAACAAAACTTATAGTGGCGGATCAACAAGAGGAGAGTTCCCCTTTCCGACCAATTGTATTTCAGAATTTTTAAGAATATGTTTGGTAAAATCCTCTTTCGACCGTGGCTTATGATAAAATTTCAACCGATGTCCATTCACGACAAAGGAGCTTTGATCTACATCAATAGTTTTTATCTTGACCGAGCCATTGTCATAGACTGTATCTACCTAATAAGGTCCCAACCATCGGGTTGATAGCTTCCCCTTGAAATTTTTAGACCTTCTATCATACAACAAAGCCTAGTGACCTGGTTGAAAAAGTTTCTTATTAATAAACTTGTCGTGCCATTTGGCTCTTTGATCCTAAACAAGCATCGTCATTTGAAGAGAATTTTGTATAATCTCATCCAATGCATTCAATTCGATCAACCTTTGTTTTTGTGCCTCATCCAAATCCATTCTTAGCTGCATGGCTGTTTTGAAGGTTTTAACTTGGAATTTTATAGGAAGGAGTACCTGTTTCCCATAAACCAACTCATAAGGTGAGTGTCCTGTTGTGTTTCTCCAGGTTGTCCTATAGGCCCATAAAGCTTTAGGTAACTTGTCGGCCTAGTTTTTATGATGCAGCTATACTATTTTGGTGAGAATGGCTTCGATGACTTTATTAGTGGATTCTACCTGCCCATTTGCCTATGGATGGTATGGTGTAGATTTCCGGTGCTTGATTGGATATTTCTTAGTAATAGTTTTGACCAACTTAGAGGTAGATTGGGTGCCTTGATCAATTACCATTTCCCTTGGTATGCCAAAACGGGTAAATATCTCTTCAAATAAGAAATCAACAATAGATTGTTCATTAGCAGAATATCGCTTCCACCCATTTGGTTACATAATCCATACATACTAGAATATATTTATTCTTTTTATACATGGGGGAAATTGGATCGACAAAGTCTAATTCCCATTTATCAAAAGGATCGATGACTACCTAAGCTTGACGAGGCATTTCATTTGCTGGGGTAGGTTTCCCCATCCTTTGACAATCATCACAGCTGACCACATATTTCTTTGCGTCCTTAAAAATGGTGGGCCAATGATACCCGGATTGTAAAACTTTATATGCAATCCTTTTTTCAGCGAAATGTCCACCACATGACTCATTATGGAAAGCTTTTATAATGTCTTCAATTTCATCTTCTTGCACACATCTTCTGATCACTAGATCTGGTCCAGTATGGTATAAACAATCCTCATGCCACATATAGTTAGCACTATGTTGTATGACTCTCTATTTTTCTCTTGATGACAAATTTTGTGGTAGCTTCCCTGTAACCAAGTAGTTAGCTACATTTGCATACCAAGGAGTATAACTAGAAATAACAAATAAATTCTCATTTGGAAAATCATCAGCAACTCGTGCACTGTCACCTGTATGAACAATTCTAGTCGAGAAATCAACAACAAGATTATCTCTTCTTGGCCTATTAATAATAGTAATGCTAAATTTTTTCAGTAGTAACAACCATATAGTGACACAGGCATTAGTGATAGGTTTATTCATTAAGAATCTAATGGATTAATGGTTTGTGTTTACACAAACTTCATACCCAGTTATATAATGCCTAAATTTATTGATGGCATGAATTACTGACAAAAATTGTTTCTCGGTGACTATGTAGTTTAGTTCTGTAAGAGAGAGATTTTTGCTCACAAAATAGATGGAATAGGGAATTTGATTCTTCCTTTGGCCCAAAACATCTCCCAAATCTGTGTCTGAGGCATCCATATAGATGTGAAAAGGGAGGCTCCAATTTGGTCCTCTTAGAACTGGAGCAATTGAGAGTTTTTGTTTAAGAGTTTCAAGGGAATTTTGACATTGATAATCCCACTGAAAATTTGCATCTTTGGTTAAAATTTTGAACGCAGGGGTGACTATTGTTGTAAAATTTTTAATAAATCTTCTATAATATACGACATGCCCTAGAAATCTTCTAACTTATTTTTGAGAATTGGGAGTTTTGTTTTGAGAAATTATTTCAATCTTGGTAAGGTCTACTCTTATCCTGCCTTCAGAAATATGATGGCCTAGCACAATACCTTTAGTAAGCATCATTCTAAATTTTTCATTGCTAAGGGCAAGGTTGGTCTCTTGGCATCTGAAAAGATAGCAAGGACAACCCTTTGAAAGGTGGCGGGGGCATTACATAACCTGAAAGGAAGGACCCTATAGGCATAAGTACCCCATGGGCAAGTGAAAGTAGTCTTTTATTGGTCCTTAGGTGCAATTTGGATTTGTTTATAGCCACTAAATCCATCCAAGAAGAAAAAATACTTCCTCCATGGTAAAATTTCTAATACTTGATCGATGAAAGGAAAGGGAAAGTAGTCTCTAAAGGTAGCCTTATTCAGTTCCCTAAAATCTCTCCATTTACTGTTTTTCTTAGGTATAATGACTAGTGGTGACACCCACTTACTATCAGAAATAGGGTAAATGAAGTTAGCATTCAAGAGATTTTGAAGTTCTTCTTTCACTATATCTTTTAGGGATGGGTTCACCCTCCTTTGAGGCTACCTTACTAGTCTAATTTCATCCTTTGTATAGATATGATGCATGCAAGTGTCTCATTGGATCCCCTTCATATCAATGTAATCCCATGCAAAAGCAACACATTGTATTTTAATCATTTGGATCAATTTCTCTTGTTTCTCTACTTCTAGACTAGAATTAATATATAAACACTTTCCAGGGTTAATTTCAATAGCATGGACAAAGGATTCTTTACCTTCGCCTATTGTTGTTATGGTAAACAATGTGGAGGTAGAAGGATAACATGCTTCCTGAAATTCAGAATTGAAAATGTGCTCATTTTCTTGAAAGGATTGTGGAAAATCAATACATCCTATTGTGGCTAAGAACAAGTTCAAAACTTGATCTTTAGTTTGTTTTTGAAGACCTTTAGACTATTAAATTGTTAACAATGGTTGAGTACATTCCTCCTCTCCATATGGGCTTTCTATCCATAAAGGGAATGTTGTAGCAGGTTGGGTAGGAGGAAATAAAACAATTTTTTGACTTTGATATCTATTGGAAATTGTCATCTCTCTAGACCTTCATCCAATAAAGGCATCAACTGTGGCTAGCCAAGGTCAGCCTAGTACTACTGGATGTCCAAGTTTGGAGGATTTTGGATGGATTACAAAGAAGTCTATAGGATATTCCTAGGAGGCTAATACAACTGTTATGTCATCTAGGCTTCCTGTAGGTTTAAGGATGGATTTGTATGCCAATTCCAATAGTGTTTGGGTTGGACTCAAGCCTTCTAACTACAGCTGTTGCATAATATCCATAATAATGACATTTATTGTTGCACCTAGGTCGACAAGAGTATTTGGTAAAGATATACCATTGATATTTATGGTCACTACTGGGTTCCCAGGATCAGTGTATTGAGAAGCCATCCCTAGCATGGTTTTCGATAATTGGCCAACTACTTTTATAACAGGGGGATCCTTCTTTCTTCTTCTTGGCTTTTTGATGCAAAGATCCCAATGTACAATCTTGGCATAAATGGGAATGTCTTTGATAGCTTGTAGCAAGGGTACCTTTACACAAAGATTTCACAATTTAGCCTCTAAGTCATATTCTGGTGGGACCTCAGGGTTTTTAATGACTAACCTCTTTGGATAGGGTGGTTGAGTAACCTCTTGAGATGGTTCGGGTTGTGTAGTAGAATTGTTTAATGCCGTAGGAGGGTTTTCTTCCTCTTCAAGAGGAAAACCTTGCTCTTCATTTTCAAGAGGTGAGTTTGTTGGCTATTCTTTTTGAATGATGACTATAGGTTTTGTTTTGTTTAAGACCTTCTTGGACCTTAATCAAATCTCATTAATTGGAATTTAAGTGATGGTGTAAGTAGGGAAAGGTTGCAGTTCCATATTCTGCATAGGTTGAGCTAATTTATTATTAGGGTTTGGAATGGGTTGTGCAGACAATTCAGTAGGTTGAGGGGGATTTGGATTTGGTGGTACTTTTTGTTGAATCATATTCATAGGCATAATAAGTTGTTGTGGGCTTAGGTTCATAGGCAATGATTGTTGAGGAAATCGATTCATAGGTAGAGAAGGTTGTTGTGAACTTGGGTTCATGGGTAGTTGTTGTTGAGGGAATGAAGGTAACAGAGGTGGATTAAACCCTGGAAATAGTTGAGAAATATTTGGAGCATATTGTGGGTAGGGGTATTTCCCCCCCATCCCTGTTTCTAAGAATGTCCTTGTGATGGTTGAGGTCCCCATTGAGAGTAAGGAATTTGAGGAATCCATTACTATTGTGTAAACTGCATGTAAGGTTCTTGGGACATGGAGGGGTTTTGTTGCCTCCATGATATTCTAGGGGGATAAGATGGTTCTTGTGGTTTTGCTCCCCCTTTGTATATATCTTGTAACTTAGGTAATGAAGGACACTCATCGGTTGGGTGTCTAGTTGTGCAAATTCCACAAACCTCTATGGCCTTGAAAGTGAATTATTTCTCAAGATATTTGTTCCTACAATGAGGACAAAAGATAGCTAAGGCAACATTTTCCTCTTCTTGTTTCCTCTTATTATTGAGGGTGTCTAACTGGTTACCAATTGTACTAAGAATATGGGTTTTGAAATTTTCCAACAAGTTTCCCAATTCTACCTCGGTGACACTACTTGCGGTGGGTTTGACAACTCGACTTGTAAGTTCTCTTTGGATTTTCCCAACTTTAGCTTGACTGTGAGAGTACTTTTTGCAGTATTCCACAATTTCCGCAAAGTTTTTTGATAAACGTCACCAGAGATCATGAGATTAAGTACTTCCATACAATCACCCCATACTCCTTCTAGAAAAATGTTTCTAACTGTGGCTAAGTCAAGAGCAACTTTTTTTGGTTTTTTGGTAGTTGTAAAGGAATATTTCCAGGTAGTCTTCTAGGATTTCTTCTTCAACTTGCTGCATTTTAAAGATGTAATTCTTGGCATCCCTAGGTCTACAATAGTCTTGGTATTTTTGAAGAAAGCTTGCTTTCATATCATCCCAAGAGGTAATAGTGTGTTCCCTTAGATTCATGAACTATATTAATGCTGAGTTTTTTAAGGCAGCTGGAAAAAGATTTAACTTCTGGGCATTATCAGTATAATTATAAATTCTGCATAGTATATCAAATTCAAATACAAACGAGTCAGGGTCTTTAGATAAAATACTGTTGAAGTGATGCAATGATGACAAAGGAATGTTCTTCATGGTGACATTCCTAGTAATGTCCATAATTGGAAATCCAAACGTTTTTGGCTCATTTCTAGCTTCATTGTTTTCTGGATTGTATACTTTTCCTCCTCCTTCTATTCTCTCTTCCCACAACTTTGAATCTATGGAAATAGGAGATGTATCTCCTTCAGGAGATAATTTTTCAGTCACTAGGTTATCTGCAACGTTCCAAGGTACTATCTCCAATGTAGGTTGAACTTCTTCTGCCACTGTCTTTGTTTATGCTCCAAGCTTCTTTACTGATGTCGCTTCTACTGCTGCCACTAGAATTTTATCCTCTAGAGTTTTCCTTGAATAGAGATTAGCGAAATTAGTTGGATTAACAATTTTGGGACCATATATGTTTCCTGAATCTTTTGATGAAACAAACCTACCTTTCCTATCTCTAACTCTTTTCATAAAAATAAAAACATCGAACTTTAACTACTTACCAAAAGAGAGGACAACTTAACTTTGGAGTGACCCCACCAAAGTGGATGCACAGTTTCTTACCTCTCATCTTACTGTCTTCTCTCCACCCTTAGGTCATCCTCAATATTACTCACAAACCATAAAACAAATCTATTACCGTTTACAACTCCCAGGCAATGACTCCAATTTTTTGGGGCAATTTATATGAATAATATATATATATATTATATATATATTATTATATATATATATATATATATATATATATATATATATATATTTGCCACAATATTTAATTATCAACCAGGGATTCGTAATCAGTAGAGATGATGCACTATATGTGCCGGTAACGAATGAGTACCTATGCATATTGAGTATAGATGATAGGGAGTAATTTAAAAAATAATACTTCATTTCACAATCTTTAGCTTGACTTCATCACACAATTTAAAAGGAAAAACTCATTAAAAAAACTTGACAAAACTGTAAAGCAAATGTTTTGATTAGGTGATAAGTTTATCCATTTATAGGCTCATGAAATGGAAAGATGGATTTGACTCTGTTTCCAGTATTGACTGATTTTAATCACTATACTAGAGTCAATTCACTGCATTCAAACATTAAACAAGGCAACTATAACTAGTTCCAAAGAAGACTCTGTATTCTAGTACAAGAAATGTATGAGAAGAGTCTCCACTATCGACACAAGTAGGTGAATGATGAGATCTATAATCTTGGCTTTCTTGTTCTTCAAGATATAAATCAACAATTAAATATGTAGCTTAAGAAAATACAATTTTCATTCACAAAAAATAAGGAATTGTGACTTAGAAATTACTTGCATAAAACAACACTGAAATTGCATCAAAATCTAAAACAATTCTAAACTATATAATAACTAAAATGAGAACTCGCCTTAATGGCTTCGGTAGGCTCTTGCCAAACTACCAAGGAAAGCTTAAAAACTTACAGAACTAAGAAATTGATCAACACATTAACTTATCAATCATTGTTGATATCATTAATTCAAAAAGGAAGATTACAACATTTAATGGTTCAATCACATCTCAACATAAAAATGCTATGCAAATCTGAGTCTAAATCTATGTCTCTGCTTCACTAGTTTTTTTAATTCTCTCCAACTCGCTAGCTGGCTATCTTCTATAGGCCTTCTCTTATAGAGAAATGGTTGTTACAACCAAGGTTACATAAGATAATATCTAATCATTATAGTTTATCTTAATTTACATATTCAGCTTCATCCTCATGACACGAAGTGCATGAGGAAGAAGTATATCTCGATTTTCTATGTAAGGAGAATGCCTTTGACAAACAATTGCCTTGGTTCCATTGAAAACCGTTCACTCAATCACCAATCCTGGAGGATAGGGTCTAGTACTAGAATAATACAAGTGTCAGAACACAAGTACCATAATCACACAGTCACTGGAATGTAGGTACCAGAATGACATAGTCACTGGAATGCGAGTACCAAAATCACACAGTTGCTGATATTGGTGCCGAATGAGCAGATAGGTATGGTGAACACAGGTACACAGTAGACAAAACACAAGACATTGATCATTGATTATACGAGTACTAGACAAGAACCCGAGTACCATATTACTAACATTGGTACTGATGTGTAGGAGTACAAGTACCGAATCACTGCATGGGTACCAGATGAGTAGGAGCACGTGTACCAGATTATAGCACGGGTACTGAATGAGTAGGAGCACAACCTAGACATCTATGTGAGCCAATCAAATTAATTAGAGAGTATAATAAATCAAATAATTCTATTTCTACTACAAGAAAACATAAAATTCATGTTTTGACATATAAATTATCTCATATAGACATAAGAAGGCCAAAAGTTATGTTTCGATGGTAAATGATAAAATAATGACTAGGTTCAAGGTAAAATTATTCAACATCAGAGGACGATAAGGGGTATTTGAAAGCATAAAAAATGAGGCCCAACAAATCTCATCCTTGCTGTCAGAGGAGAGGAGACAGAAAAATATGGAGGGCTAGAATGGTGATGCCTTGTCTGTACGAGGACGATCCCAAAACAAAAACAAAAATAAGTCCTCGAGTGGGAGATCTAAATCTAGAGGGAGATCTAAATCTCCAAGAAAAACTGTAAAGTTGTGCTGGAAATGCGGAAAGGAAGGACACTTCAAAAAGGGCTGTAGATCTAAATCTTGTGAGAAAGGAAATGGATCTAATGATGCTCCTTCTACAGAGGCAAAAACCACCTCAGATGAAGGTGGAGATGTGTACTTGTCTTGTTCTTCAAGTACACATGTAGATCATGAGGCATGGTTGATTGAATCAAGTGCATCCTTTCACTTCACTCCCCATAGGGAATGGTTATGCGAGTATGAGAAATATGATGGTGGTGATGTCTTCTTAGGGGATGATAGGAAGGCTAGAATCATTAGACACAAAAAATTCAAGCTAGAATTGGAGGGTAGAAGGATTAGAACACTTTTGGGTGTTCTACATATTCCTACATTGGCTAGAAATCTGATTTCTCTAAGCAAGATGGATGATGCAGGTGTTAAAAAAGTGTTTGAGAAAGATACTTGCGAGATGGTTTGGGGAGCACTAATATTGATGCGGGGAGTTCATAATGGAACTATATACAAGCTTCTAGTTATCACTATTATTGAAGGGCGCAACAGTTCTGTGGTTCTTGAAAGTGGAGTAGAAAACCTTGTGGTCTCTGGAGAAAAGACCATGCTATGGCATCAAAGGCTTGAACATATTGGAGAGAAGAGCCTTTGAATACTTCATGGTAATGGTATGGTAGAAGGTATGTCTAATTTCTCTCTGGATTTCGATTTTTGTGAACGTTGTGTATATGGGAAGTAGAATTAGGTGAGTTTCCCCTTTGGTTCTAAGAGGGCGAAAGGGATATTAGAGCTTGTGCACAATGTTGTGCTTGGACCTATGTCGGTTCCATCACTGGGTAAGTCTGTGTACTATGTATAATTTATAGATGACTTCTCAAGGAATACATGGATATATTTCCTTAGGAAGAAATCTGAAGTCTTTGACAGGTTTAAAGAATTTAAGCCTCTAGTGGAAAACCAAGTAGAGAAGAAGATAAAGGTGCTGAGGATAGATAATGGTGGAGAGTTCTGCAAAAAGGAATTTGAAGAGTTCTGTAAGAAGTGTGGTATAGCACTATAGAAGACTACTCCATTCACAACTTAGCAAAATGATGTTGTAGAAAGAATGAACAAGATATTGATGGATAAGGCAAGAAGCATGCTCAGTGGTGTAGGGTTAGGATAGGAATTTTGGGCAAAGGTGGTGGAGACTGCATGTTACCTGGTTAATAGATCACCTTCATAAATGTTGGAGGATAAGTCTCGACATGAGGTATGGATTGGTAGGAAGCCCTCTCTTTCATATATGAGGGTATTTGTTTGTGATTCATATGTACATGTTCCAAAGGAGAAAATAACCAAGTTGGTTAGTAAATTTGAAAGGTGCATATTTATTGGGTATAAGGATGGTTTAAGATGTTATAGGCTTTGGAACCTAGAAACAAGGAAGGTTGTGTACAACTGAGATGTGGTGTTTAGAGAGGTGACTTTTTTTATTAAACATGAAGTCCTACCAAAGGAAAATGAGAAGATATAGTTTCAGCTAAAGGAGGAAGAATCAAACTCTACAGCAGAAGAGGAATAAAAAAATGAAGAACAAAATACTCTAGTTGTGAAAATATTAGTTCGAGAAAGAAGGAAACCAAAAAGGTATAGTCCATATGCTTTTTGTTTAAATTTTTCTTTTTCTATTATTGATGATGATCCCAGAACTGTCAGGGAGGCAGTAGATTCAGAGGATGGAAAACTTTGGAAAGAGGCCATGGTTGATGAAATGACACCTTTGGACAAAAATGAGGCTTGGTATCTGATGTATTTGCTGGCTGGAAGGAAACCCATTGGAAGAAAATGGGTGTTTAAGAAGAAGATGAAAGCAGAAGGCAAGGTGGAGAAATAAAAAGCTCAGTTGGTAGAAAAAGGTTATTCCCAGGTGTCAGGAATTGATTTTGGTGATATTTTTTTCTCTTGTTTCCAAGGTAGCTTCTATTAGATTACTTTATCTGTTGTTGCTACTTTTGATTTTGACGTAGAATAGATGGATGTGAAGACAAAATTTCTTCACGGGGATCTGGAAGAAGAGATCTACATGAAGCAACCTAAAGGCTTTATGGTGAAGGGTAAGAAAGAACTTGTATGTAGGTTAAAAAAAGTCTTTTTATGGGTTAAACAGTCACCAAGGATGTGGTATCAGAAATTTCATACATTTATACGGGGCTTAGCTTCACCAAAAGAAAAGAAGATCATTGTGTGTATTTTAAATTAATTGGTGACTGTGTTATTTATTTGGTCTTGTATGTGGATGATATGTTGATGATTGGAAATAACAAAGAAATTATCCAGGATTTGAAGACCCAAATTGTCCTCAAAATTCGACATGAAATATCTTGGTGCTCTAAAATATATCTTGGGCATGGAAATTAAATGAGATCAGGTAAAGAGGAAGCTCTAGTTAAACCAGAGGAAGTATGCTGAGACAATACTGCGGGGGTTTAATATGAAGGATAGTAAACTAGGGAAGGTTCCTATTCCTGTAGGTGTAAAGTTATCTTCTGAATAGTGTCCCAAGACACAAGAAGAGGAAGAGGACATGTCCCATGTTCCATACACAAGTGTAGTCGGTAGCCTGATGTATGAAATGGTTTGTACTAGACCAAACATTGCACATGAAGTGGGAATATTGAGTAGGTTTATGTCAAATGCATAGAAGGAGCATTGGATAGTAGTGAAGCAAGGTTTCAGGTATTTGCGTGGCACTAGTGATTATGGTTTGTGCTATCAAGGAAGACAAGGATTGGAAAAAGTTTTGGAAATCCATGGCTTTGTTGATGTAGGCTAGGCTGGAGATCTAGATCAGAGAAGATCTACAAGTGGGTATGTGTTTAACCTATTTGGAGGTGCAGTTAGTTGGATGAGTAAGAGACAGTCTGTAGTGGCACTTTCAACTACAGAGGCAGAATACATGGAATCCACTCATGTAAGAAAGGAAGCAGTTTGGTTGTAGAGATTGTGTTCAAGTATGGGGTTACTACAATGAGCAATAAGGATAGATTGTGATAGAGAAAGTGAAATTTTCTTGGAAAATAACCCTTATTGTCAATCAAAGACAAAGCACATTGATGTTCAATATCATTTTGTAAGGGATATGGTTGAGGAAAAAAAGGTGTTGCTGGTAAAGGTGGATAGTTTGAAGAATACTGCAGATGCATTCACAAAGTTTGTGAGCATTGAAAAGTTCTCTTGGTGTAGAGAAACAATGGGTGTTGTAGGGATGGACTAATGACTAAGATCTCCTGTGACCCCCTGTGTGGAAAAGAAAAAAACAAATGTGAGAGTGTTGGGTGTGTGTTATATTATTTCCATGACTAGCCCCATGTGTTGGGGGTTGGGGGGCGGCGACCAACCCCTCCTTCATTGCACTGGGCGTAGCGGGGGGGGAGTCACAGGAAGGGGAGGTAGCCCCCCTTGTCGGGGGGTTTGAGGGGGGCAGTAGCCCCTCTTTACAGGGTTCAGGACTACATCCTGATTTTTTTTTTGACCCTATATTAGGTGGGCGGACCTACCTATGGTTTTGTGCATGGATTTCACACATGATTTTTGGCATGATGGTTTTCTTCCCATGGTATTTTGTCGATCCGGTCAAGGGAACTACGATTATGTTCTAATCCAAGGTTAATGGATTTGGGTTTATGGATGCTTCGGCATGTATATATATGTATTGTAACATTGAAAGGAATATAATGAAAAATCAATCTAGTAGTCTCAATTTTGGGATCCAGGGGAAAATCTTTGTGTATAATTGTTTTATGTTTTATGCTATTGCCATTGTTTATTCTCTGTTTTTAAGATTTCGTTTGCAGGTAATTTCTGTACAGGGTTAAAACCTACAGATAAAAGATCAGATGACCATGATAAAGGAAAGTTTAAAGAAAGCTTAATATCGACAAAAAGACTATGAAACTCTCTTTGGATTGATCGTAGTTATGAGGTTGGAGATAAAGTATTTTAATGGTAATACCTTGAGAGAGTTCTAGAAAATTTGGAAAGGGAGTGAAGTTGTCTCCATGATTTGTGGGACCATTCAAATTCGTAGAGAAGAAGGGGCCAATATCATATAGGCTTGCATTACCTACATCATTGGAACATATGCATGATGTATTCCATGAGTCTATATTATATCACTACTTTTCAATTCCTTTGCATGTTATTAACTTGAGTTTTTCATAGGGTATAGATGAGGGGATGGTAATTGTAAAACAAATTCACATTTTGGACCAACGAAATTTACAACTTATAAGGTGACTAGTAGATCTAGTGAAGGTCTAGTGGGGAAATTATAGCACCAGTGGGACACTTGGGATGCACCTTTGAGATGCACCATCATTTTCCATTTTGTTTTGAGCCTTCTGGACAAAGTCTAGATTTAAGAGGGGGGTGTATGTAATTCCCCACCCTAGTCGATCTAAGACTTACACTATCTTAACTTTGAGATACGATTTGACATTTTCATTATTCCTTTAGGACCTCAGGTTGAAGATCTAGTTACTTTTACTAGTATTGGAGAAAGATGGTTCATATCTTCCACAATATTACATGAATTTTGTTGATGTTCGAATCCCAAAGGGGACCCATCATCAAGACAATGAATGAATGGAAGAGGAGCCAAGGGGAGGATGGATAAATAATAAACAAACAAATTTAACTTCAAAAAGAGCTGACTAAAATCCTACAAAATATACATTATAAAACTCATATCTAAATTAATATTATTAGTGGATGTGATAATGATTTTGATGTACAAAATTAAAGATATTATTGGGTGTGATGATAATTGTGATGTATCTATTTGACGATTGTATGTAATCATGATGATGATTTCATGATATGCTACCTCACGTATACATATAATGATGCCTATCTATTTAATTTCAATTAACGTTATGTTGAAGATCATGATGATTTCAATATTGATATACTAGCATGTGTAAATATATCAGTAACTAAGCTTAGGAATATATGTTACTAATGGCTATTTGAGTGTGGCAAGAAGTTACCGAGATTCACATGCATGTGATGAGTCAATGACCTCTGGTTTGATGATTGCATGTTATTGATACTAGAATTCAAAATTTTAACTAATATTATGCTATAGTTACTAATGTCACGATAGTGGCTACATGCACATGCTAGTTGCTTGCCTGAATGACTCACACATGGGTGATGGGGTTGTATAGAATAAATGGACTTTCATGGGAGAGGTGGGACAACATCCTTAATTTCATCTGATAACACTCTTGTTGTCAGTAAGGTTGGAATATATTGGGATGCATTCACCTTGAATCTCATGATGCCATGAGGAAGAATCCTAGATTAGGTTACTCACGAGGTTTTACTAGGGGGTGTGCATCAAGGTAGATTCCTTTATCCTTAGCACCATTAATCTCACAATAGTGGGAGGCATAAGAGATGAAATTGGTTTACATCGTCATTCCTAGGTTCCCCTGTTAGTCATGGATGCTTGGAGGCAAAGTGGTGTGGCACCCTTGGAACTTTGAAAGGAAGTTCTTGAAGGGCACAATTGAATTAACACCTTAGCATCAGAAAAAAATAAGAAGGTAAATGATGATTCACGCTCATGTAATTATAAGCACTAAAACACACAATGTAAGTAAGAGGGTTTTAAGGAAAATTAAATTAGAAGTTAAAAACCTTTGGGAAAATGAGACTAGTTATAGATATAAACGATGAATTGAATAAGTAATCCTACCATCCTCATTCTTGGAAAACCTTATATAACTAAGTATCTAAATTTTCCTAATAGTAAAGGGGAAAAGGGGACATAAAGTCAAAATAAAAACATGAATTCAATGACAATTTACTCTCAATACGAAAAGGGGGTTGTGAGAAAATATATGTCATGTGAGAACCTCCATGTGGAAAGAGCATAACACAAAAATATCTAACTAAGAATTTAACTTGAGAAAAATTAAGGGGTAGTTGGGGGGACAAAAGTATGAGACCTACCTGTTGACTTAATTTAATGAACACAAATGGGGATTCTAAATTGGGATCAAGGGACAACTAGGAGAATAAATGGGAAACATGTATGGGTGAGGGAAAATAGTTTTTTAAAATAAATTAAGAAAATCATTTCAATAGAGATTTGGTGAGGGTACATATGGATAGATGAATAATCAAAATATTGGAATAGATAAAATAATTGTTTTGCAGGAGGTACCAACTGCCATTATTGAAACTCTTTATAAAAGGATAAAATTATGAGAAAGAGACTTTTGAGAACCCTACTATTGGATGAATATCCTAATGGAATTTTGCATTTTTGAGTGATTATTGAAATATGTGGTGAACTTGGTGAAAGTGGAGGTCCTGTGAGTGGGAACCACTTGAGCGTGAGGGCTCTGCTCCACTTGCTAGTGCATTCGTCTCTTGTACCTCCCTATCACAACTCAAGGTCCACAAGGAAGAAGAGTACCCAAGAAAAGGCTAAGCATTCAACTGGCGAGTCAATGAATTTTAGTTGAGTTGTAGGAATTCAATAAGTTCACGAGGACCACGTCAAGAGAGTGCAAGAAATCAACAAATTAGAGTTAAAATAATTTCCTTGGCGGACGGTAATTGCGTTTTATTGAGTTGATGACCAATGATGTATCTTCTTATGATTGATGTAACTATGTGAAACCTTTCAATTCAATTGTAATTATTGATTTATGTAATACTTATGTGATGGATGTACTACTTAATGTTTGTACCTTGTAAATTTAATTGTTGCTATGGAAATGTATAATGTCTTGACAATGATTTTGGGAATATTTAGGGTTCCTTAGGAGGGTTCCTATAGCTAAGAATGAAGGATCCCTTTAACACACCTTCCTCAATACTTCCTTGTAAGTAACCATATCCATGGTCCATCCCTCATGACATTGTGCGAATCTAAGGATAAGTACCCCTTTTTCTTCATCTTGAGTTATGGGTAAAGTACTAGTAGGTATGACCAGGGACACTAATCATCTCCAAATATGTCTCATCTCCTTCACCTACAAATTGACTAAACATAGTTGGGTAATCCAGTCAACACTAATAATTTCCTACAAAACTGTGAAAACATTCATTAATATAAACCCATATAAACATACCATCTATCTTAATAAAAATAAAATATCAAATCATAAACATAAATCACAATATTACTCAGATTGTCATGATATGGATCATGTCCATAGTCCTCATTTCTTGCCACACTTGGAAAATATTTAGTAAAATATAATAAACATGATATAGCCATCATCCAATAAGATTAATCAATGATCACACATAAATTCCATCATCATCATCATCATAATGAAACTAAAACATCAAAATATCATGAAATACATGTGTCTTCAAAATACATAAAATGTGTGGATCATCACAATGATGTCCTCAAAGAATAGTGTATATGTCAAATGATGTTTCAAAGTAAAAATAGTGTAAATATTAGGTCAAATAGAGTGGGGAAATATATACACCCCCTCTTAAATCCAAAAATATCGAGACAAGAAAGGAAAACGATGACATATCTCCTCGACATCCTCACAAGTGGCCGAACTGGGACTATAACTATCCCACTGGACATATACTTGATCTACTAGTAGCAATATAAGTTGTAAAGTTCATTGGTCCAAAATGAGAATTGGCTCTGCCATTACTCTCCCTTCATATGTGACCTACAAATGACTCATGTAAATAACGTGTGAAGGAAATGAAAATAATGATGTAAGATAGACACATGGAACACATCATGCATGTATACCAATGATGTAGGTAATGTAGGCCTATATGCTCCTAGCCCTTTCTTCTCTATGGTTTCGAATGGTTCCAAAAATCATTGATATATATTCACTTCCTTCTTAAATTTTATGGAACTCTTTTGAGGTCATACCCTTAAAAGGAACTTATCTCTAACTTCATAAGTATGATTGATCCGATGAGCATCTGTGTATTTTTTTTTTTTTAATCTTGAGATTCATTTAACCTTTCCTTTATCATGGTCATATGATATTTCATCTCTTGTATTACTTCATGTGCTTTCAATATCCAATCCTTTATTCGATCCCAACTTAAGGGCATTCTGCAAGGACTTCCATACAAGAAATCAAAAGCTTCCATCTTGATGGAGCTCTATTCACTGTTATAAGTACTCTGTATAGTATTATAGAAAATTTATTTTATGGGAGGCGGTTTTTATTTTTGAATAGCTCCTTCAGTTTCAATATTCAATGATGTCATGTTTGCTGCACCCAAGTATTTCCTTTCCATAGACATTCACTAGATGACACAATGCTTGTTTGAGAATATTACATATGTAAATGGATTATGTTAACTCTTGGATATAGAAACCTCAAAAAGTGATGCTAGTTTGAAAGAGAGTATGACAAGGGTTGTTTTTCATGCATTCACATATAATATTGGTGCTTTCTAAATGGAAAATGGTTTAAGAGCTTGAGAATTATCTTAAGCTCCGTGAAGTAAATGAGCTCTATGCATAACACAACTAGAGGCTGAGAAGTGAAGAACAATTGAACATTGAAAAATGAGCTGTCCTATCCATGAGCTTATAATATTATGTAGAACACATTTAGAGACTTAGTGAATCACAATTAAACACTATGTGAAGAAATATTAATATTGTTAAAGCATAAAATTTGTAATTATTATAAAGCAGATTGTAATTAGAGACTAATATCTAAACAATAATACAAATAATATTCAAGAGCTTACATGATTGTGAGAATTTGTGAATTCTATTTCTTTATGTTAAAACTATATCTCAATCACTTTCCCAAGTTGATGATGACGGTTTTTTAGTCTCATTGTCTTGATTTGTTTCACTGATAGTAGCACCAAAGGTGCATTTTTCAAAATTCAATAGAAAATTGACATTAAAATAGGCAGGCTCAACATTCAACAAAGTGGGTTAAAAGATTGCAAGTTTGTAAATCCATATCTTTGTAAATCTACACGTTCATAATTATTTTCCTAGCAACAACCTAGATGAATAGACTATGGCAAAAATACCATCAAACCAAGAGATTACTCTAGAAAAAAAGAAGCACATTAGTTATACAAAAAGCACAAATAAATATGAATCACTGAAGTATAATTGTAAGACTTTTTGTAAAACATTTGAGCATTATCTTCACAATATGCAAGTTTAATTGGTAAACCCATTTTGAGGTACACACACTTCAAACATATCACCTTTCCACTAGAAAAATTCAAGAAATTTACTAACTTGAATGTTTCCTTCTTAGTTTCCTTTATGCCAAATTTATGAAAGTGCTCAACAAATCACAGCAACAGATTCAAAACCGAATACAAAACTGTAGTGTAAATTTATGTGTTTTTTTTGGTTGGATTTCCAAAAATATATTTGGTTATTTTGAGCTATTTGTTTTGGATTTATGGGTTGATATATTATAAAAATAATCATCTTGTCTTCCTAGAATAATGCTTGATTCTTCAGCCTAAAGCACGTCATCTTTATTTAATGGAATCTTTCATCAAAACCTCGTTTAATAGAGATGAAAATTCTTGTTGCATTCTCCTCACCATAGCCAACACTTCTACTCATATGCGCCCTATGCATATGATTCATTGTCATTATATCTTCTCACCTCATCCTCTTTCTGTATCAATCCTTTTTCTATTTACATTCATGGATAAACTACTTCTAGAAGTGATCATTAACCATGCTTATTATATTATTTGATGTTATAACCAAAAATCCATGAGAAATTATCATCTTCACAATCGCTTCACACAAATTCTCACTCACTATCCGCACTTTCTATCTTTCAATCAATAATCTTTCACAAATAACACTATTTATTCTAACTTCCATCATAAATTATTCACACAAATTGTACATTATCCCTTTCATCAATCATCTCTTCATTCTTTCACCTTTATTGATGAGATTTTATAGATTGAGTTTAATCTGTAAACTAATCCATCTTTGATGTCCTTCATTCCCCTTTCTCCTGGGTAATGAATCAACAACTTGAGGCTTGTTAGCCACCAAAATGGGTAACCCCCAAGGATAAAACCTTTTCTCTTATTTTTAATGATGATATGCCATCTCCTCCACCATCTACACCAATCAATACACCTCTCACCATCTAACATTTCTTGAATGAAGGCGGGCTGCCACTGAGTAGGTACTTTGATCATTTTGCAATTGTGTGCTTTTACTTAATGTTTTGGGAATTTAGTATGGATAAAGGGGTGATATGGATTATTGATCAATATTGACTATAAATTTGTTCGCTCACATTAATAGGGGGGTTAATACTTAGCCCTAGTCTAGTGGGACCTCCCCTAAGGCCTTAGGGTTATAGGAGGGGAACTACTTGGAAGACCTGGATTGAGATAGTGTGTTCATTTTACCGTTACCTTACTCAACAATTTTCATATAAAATTATTAGCCCTTGTTACCATCTCCATTATTTGGGTCCAAATTATCATTGTTTCATTGGGATTTGGCACTCCCTTATCCACATCCTTAAGTAGGGTTGAAAAACATTTCCTTGGAGGTTGATGTTGTTAAAATATGAAACTACTGTCAAATTCCAATTTGGAAAACTCATTTGATAGATATCATTATTTCATTGAATTCCTCTTTTCAAGAGGACCAAAATCGACCAAAATATCACTCAAATTGGACAAGGGAAAGTGTACTTATGAATGAAAGGCCACATGTGCACATTTGGACAAGGTCAGCCCTAAAGAAAATTGGACACCCATGGAAGCCTATAAATAAAATTTACCTCAAGCTCATTTGGACATCACCAAGCATATTCTTATTCTCTTCTTCATTTATTGTCTTGCATAAGTCTGAGGCAGGGATGACAACAAAAGTTTGCAAAAGTTTGAAATTACAGGGTTTGAGGCTCACATCTGTTTTAGGGCTTTTGGATTACAGTCGCAGGCACATCTTAGGGAAAATTCAACCACATTCTTTGGCTTGCAAACATCAAGGGTGCGAATGGAAGCCTCCAGTCACTCGCACAACTTCTCATGCATGCGACAAGGAAGTTTGACTGAAATTGACCATTCACTGAAGTTGACTGCAGACAAGAAAAGTTGTCTCTAATATATTTTGATGTTGGGAACTTA
Organism: Pinus taeda; assembly: GCA_000404065.3. Lineage (NCBI taxonomy): Eukaryota > Viridiplantae > Streptophyta > Pinopsida > Pinales > Pinaceae > Pinus > Pinus taeda. The sequence continues at coordinate 84,863 of APFE030828705.1, read as the reverse complement.
TTTCTAAATATTATTGGGTTGTTTTGTTGGTGATATTGTATTGGGCTCACTGTACTCTTTTTTGAACATTTATGACAATCTAATAGAAGAAAAATTTCAAAGGGTTTTCCCCTTTGTGGGGTTTTTCCCTAGTCTTTGACCAAACTTGGTGTCTCTTGTTGATGTGTTGATTGTCTCCTTTGTCATTCCATTTATTGTTCTATCTTCAATTACTGTTTATGAATGGAAAGACTAATTGTAATTGGAAATATTTGTAATTGAAGTATTTATTTGGGCTAAAGTAATTGATACAACATAGAACAATTTGAAAATTTAACATGGTATCAGAGCTAAGGTGAAGGACAAGCCCAAAAGAAGACAAGCATTGCAGCAATCATCTTTGGGAAAGTTAAAGGAGACAATATAGCCAAGTCAAGATGACTTTCTTCTTCAAGGAAAATGAGAAGTTGGGTGACCCATCCAATTTCACTGCATGGAAAGTCAAGTTGGAGATCATAGTTGATAACAATGACGTTTTGGAATAAATTCAATAAACAATACTTGAGCCTCTAGAGAATGCTTCCGTTGCTGCCAAGAACAAGCACACGAAAGGTGAGTTAAAAGAAAATCAAATCATAGTTGATGGCTTACAAGATAATTTACTTGCATATCTTGAAAACTTGAGAAGGTCTAAGGACATGTATGATAAGGTAGCTGGCATGTATGAAGTCAACAATTTGAATCAAATAATCTCCTTGAAATATCAACTCAAAGACACAAATATGAACAAAGGAGAGCATGTGCAATCCTACATAATGAGGATATCTCTTCTTAGAGATTAATTGAAAAGAGTTTGGGAATTTCTGCCTAACAAGGAATTGGTAATTGTGACTCTAAGAGGTCTCCCTCTTATTTGGGAAACCTTTATTACTACTATAAGCAACAACAATGTCCTCCCATCATTCGATGAAATTGTTGGCAAGCTCACTCAAGAAGAATCAAGGATGATATCAAGAGGAAGGATTAAAAATCATGAAGAAGGAGAGCCCGCTGCATTCATCACTCATGGAAATAACAAGAAGAAAGGAAAATGAGGTCCATAAAATTCAAGAGAGCCTCCTCCTCGAAATCCAAATAGAAGGAAGGAATTCTTACATATCGAATGCTACAATTGTCATAAGAAATGCCACTATGCTCGAGATTGCCTCGAGAAGAATAATGGACCACGCTACAATACTAGAAGCAACAACAACAAGTTCAATGATCAAATAAGGAAATATTACTGAAGGAATGATCACAATGGAAGAGATGAAAGAAGAAGAAGAGATGCTCCAAGTGATCATGAAGAAGATCGTCATCCAAAAAATAAGTTAAAATTCTCCATGTACGAAAGCAATGTTGCGAATAAATCTGAATATATTATTATATCTACCCTTACTAGTTCATCTCCTCCATATTTGTGGGATAGTTGGTTGGTTGATAGTGGGGCCACTCATCAATTCTATGGTTATAAGGAAGTTATCTCTAATTTGGTAGAGAAGGAGACAAATTTGAAAATTATTCTTAGAGATAACTCCACTCATCTCGTTAAAGGTTTTGGGTCCGTTAAATTTCATTTGAATTTGGGAGAATCTATTTTTCTCCATGATGTGATGTACGTGCCATGGTTGAAGAAGAATTTGGTACTCCTCTTTGGAAGACAAAGGGATGAGGGTTTCCTTCATAAATGGAAAGATTCTTACTTGTCTTGTTGGATCACCTATGAGATATGCATTCACATTGGGATGAAGATATGAAGGAATCTAAAGGATTACTAGAAGACCATTTCTAGCATTGGTCCATGATACTAATCATCTAAGCAAGCTATGTCACTGAAGATTGGCCCATATAAATTATGATGCTCTTCCAAAATTGGAGAAATTAGTCTCAAGGATTCCCAAGGTTCAAGCCCATCATGATGGGGTCTGTATAGGTTGTGTGAGTGGAAAGAAGACAAGAGGACCAATCCCCTATAGTGAGAACAAGACAAATTATATCCTCCATCTCATCCATTCCGACATATGTGGTTTGATGCTCGTGAATTTTATTGGTGACCATATCTACTATATCACCTTCATTGATGAATTCTCAAGAAAGACACATATATATTATTTGAAGCACAAGGATGAAACCTTCAAAATGTTCAAGGAGTTCAAAACTTTGATAAAAAAAATCAAACAGGGAAGAAAATCAAATTATTTAGGTCTGATAATGGTGGAGAGTACACATCAAAGGACTTCATTGATTTTTTCAAGAAGGAAGGAATCAAGAAAGAAACAATTGTGCCCTATACTCCCACAAAATGGAGTGGCTGAAAGAAGAACATGTCCATTATAGAAGCTGCCCATGCCATGCTCCATGATCAAAAGTTGCCAAAGTTTCTTTCGGGAGAAGCAACAAATGCCGTTGCATATGTTCAAAACAAGGTACCTCATGAAGAATTACACAACAAAACCCCTGAAGAAGTATTCACAGGTGTCAAGCCCGATGTTGGTCATCTCCATATATTTGACTGCCCCGTATAATTTCATGTGCCGAAGGACAAAAGGAATAAGTTAGAAGAATTGGGACGAAAAGATACATTTGTTGGATATTGTGAAAATTATAAAGAATTTAGAATACATATTCTGGGTCAAACAAAGGTTGAAATTAGCACAGATGTTATATTCGATGAAGATGTGGGCCTTGGAAAATCAAGGGACCTTCCTCCACCTCCTCCTCCTAAGGAGAACGATGATATGGATATTTTAGATGAGCCTTCAGTGCCTGAATTTGAGATAGATATTATTGATGATCCCATGGATCCCATAGATCCTCCTCCATGTGATCCTCCTGCAGGAAGAGGCCACTTTGGCTTCGAGACAAATTATATAATGATGAGAGATGAGCTCCTATTCAAAGATCATTTATAGAAAGGAAGAAGACATGTAGGTACCATGGATATGTTGTAGCCATGAGCACTATGATTCAAGACGAATCTCCCACATTCGAAGAAACCATAAAAGAAAAAGTTTGGAAATATGTTATGGTCGAAGAATATAAATAAATCATGAAGAATGACATATGGGATATTGTGTTGAGACTAAAAGGGAAATCCATGGTGACTTCTAAGTGGCTATTTAAGATCAAGCATGGATTTTATGGTAGCATTGAGAAATATAAGGCAAGGTTTATGGCTCGAGGAATAGGGAGAATATTATGATGATGTATTTTCACTTGTGGCTCGATATACAACCATTTGTTTGATAGTTTCCCTTTCCACAAGTCAAGGATGTACCCTTCATTAGATGGACATAAAGAATTCATGCCTCCATGGAATGCTACAAGAAGAAGTGTACGTTAAGCAACAACAGGATTTTGAAGTAGAGGATCGAAGGACACATGTTTGTAGGTTGAAAAAGGCATTGTATGGTTTGAAGCAAGCCCCTAGAGAATGGTACACCCACATAGATAGATACTTGATGAAGCTAGGATTCACAAGAAGAAATGCCAATCCCAACCTCTACTTCAAGGAAGTCCAAGGTATGCCATTGATATTGGTTTTATATGTTGACGATCTATTCTTGACAAGTAGTGAGCCTATGATGATCAAGTGTAAGAGGGAGCTAGCCTTTGAATTCGAGATGAAGGACCTTAAAATCATGCACTAATTTATATGCCTTGAGGTGTGGCAAAGGCCTAGTGAGATTTTGATTTCACAAGGAAAATATGTTGTGAAGTTGCTAGATAGATTTGGAATTATAAAATGCAAGTCACTACCCACACTAATGGAAATGAACTTCAAGAAGTTATATTGAGAAGTTGCAAGACCCAAATTGGTGAATCCATCTTGTTAGAGTCAGTCCTTTGGCCTTCCTTCAGTGATAAAAATGGGCCTCTTATTATGTCTATTTTGTTAGAATGATCTTCAGCACAAAATATGTCATAATCATGTTCATTAGGAGCAACTCTAAAAGAGCTTTCCAATGGTATATCACACTCCAAAAACTGGCTCCCAGAGGAGAAGATATGATCAAAAGAATGATTAACTCAAAAATCTCCCCGTGCATTTGTTTATGTGTTTAATGATCCAGAGGAAACTAGGAGATGTCAGTGGCTAGACTGCGATAGAAAAGGAGAGAACATAGCATTTAAAGGCCTATTACCATGCTACTAATCCTCATCTCAACATACGGTGAACTTGTTCTACTTTGATTGAAAGAGATATCCATGAATCTGTGCAGAGGACACTGTACATTGCTGACAGTGATATTGTGGGTGAAAGGAAGGGAACAAAGAAAGACTTTAGTACTACAATACTTGAGTGTAAGAAGTCTCCTAATTGGTTAGTTGTGGATGAAGCCATAAATGATGATAATTCGGTTGTGGCTCTTAATTCGAAAACAATGGAAACGTTGTAGTTTTTCTGAGGAGATACCATCCTTGTTAAGGGTAAAAAGAGAAAGGATATAGTTTGCATTGTTCTGGTTGATGATACCTGTGAAGAGCATAAGATTAGAATGAACAAAGTTGTTAGGTCAAATATAAGAGTAATATTAGGGGATGTAGTATTTGTTCATCAGTGCCCAGATGTTAAGTATGGGAAGCGTGTGCATATTCTTCCTATAGATGACACAATCGAAGGTGTTACAGGAAACTTGTTCGATGTGTACTTGAAGCCAATAAAACAAGAAGATGAAGACAAATTGGATGACATTGGCTATGATGATGTTGGTGGTGTAAGGAAACAAATGGCACATATTAGAGAACTAGTTGAATTACCACTAAGGCATCCACAACTTTTCAAATCCATTGGTGTTAAGCCCCTAAGGGTATTTTGCTTTATGGTCCTCCTGGTTCAGGAAAAACCTTGATTGCTAGGGTAGTGGCAAATTAATGGTCTTGAAATTATGTCAAAGCTTATTGGAGAAAGTGAAAGCAATCTTAGAAAGGCTTTTGAAGAAGCAGAGAAGAATGCTCCTTCTATCATTTTCATTTACGAAATTGACTCCATAGCTCCAAAGAGGGAGAAAACAAATGGTGAAGTAGAGAGGCGCATTGCATCTCAACTATTGACATTGATGGATGGTCTAAAATCTCGATCTCATGTGATTGTCATGGGAGCAACAAATAAGCCTAACAACATTGATCCAACACTTAGAAGGTTTGGTAAGGTTGATCGTGAAATTGACATTGTGGTTCCAGATGAAGTTGGTGGATTGGAAGTTCTTCACATCCACACAAAGAATATGAAGCTTGCTGAAGATGTTGATCTTGAACGTATTTTGAGGAATACACATGGCTATGTTGGGGCAGATCTTGCAGCTCTTTGCATTGAGGCTGCACTGCATTATATTAGGGAAAAAATGGATGTCATTGACTTGGAAGATGAAATTATTGATGTGGAAGTTCTGAATTCTATGGGTGTTACAAATGAGCACTTTCAGGCTACACTGGGCTCTAGTAACCCTTCTGCCCTGCGTGAGACTATTGTGGAGGTGCCGAATGTTTCTTGGGAGGATATTGGGGGTCTAGAAAATGTCAAAAGAGAGCTTCAGGAGACTCTGCAATATACAGTGGAAGATCCAGAGAAACTCGAGAAGTTTGGTATGTATCCCTCTAAAGGTGTTCTATTCTATGTACCTCCTGGTTGTACATACCTTTGCTTGATGAAGCTTCCCACTTTCAAATCTTTAAATCATGTTTGCAGAAGTCACTTGTTGCAAAGGATGTTGAAATTGTGACTCTTGCTCAATACACACAAGCATTTAGTGGAGATGATATTACTGAAATTTATCAGTGTGCTTGCACATATGCTATTAGAGAACATATTGAGAAGGACATTGAAAGGGAAAGGAAAAGAAAGGAAAACCCTGAAGCCATGGATGAAGATGAAACTGAACCTACAGAAATAAAGGCAACTCATTTCGAGGGATCAATGAAATATGCCCGAAGAAGTGTTAGCGATGTAGACATATGTAAATATCAAGCATTTACTCAAACATTATACCAATCTTGAGGTTTTGGGTCAGAATTCCGATTCATAGATTAGACTACTACTACCACAACTCAGCGCCCTTGCATCCACAACACACACAAGGTCAAGAAATCAAAAGCAAAGCCAATCTAGCTATGGCACTGTGCTTCTGGAGTGTGGCCCTACGCACAACTCTTACACCTAGGAAATAAACAGAACAACAAGTTGCACAATTAGTTTTCTAAAAACAGTCATTATCATGATATCCAATTCTTATATTTCATTGCCAAATCTCCAAGCCACTCATGCTGCATATTATAAGTCACAATACATAGGTCAAAGCCTAGCAACCGAGTCTAGTGCCAAGCCCATGAAAATGTTAAAAGATGGCACTGGAAAAATGTTAAATCCAAGTGTCTGATTTATTAAAATGACAGAGGATTCATTCTATGTTTTTAAAAATTTGATACGGGATTACATTATTAAGAGGTGAAGGCCAGTTGTTTAATTACATGTCTGAGTGAAAGCGTGATTTTTGCTTGAAGGATTGCAAAACCAGAATGCACAGTGTTGGAGAGAATATTGCTGAAAACATAGGGTGTATAGCTCGCAGAATTATGGGTACAAATGGCAGTCAGAGAGCATCCAAGAAGGGACAAGAACAACAGGTCGATCAAACAACTCCAAAATTCGTTCAGGCAGGTGCAAGGTGGCAGTCAAAAGGAGAATTTTGTGGAATATGGTTCCACACCTGAAGGAGCATATATAGTAATATTAATCCACTTGGCAAAAATTTCACATAATTTGGGTTTTCAAAAACTACTTCTCATGGTTCTCGAGATAGTTTGGGATTTTAGTTGCAAATTAGTTTATAATATTGTTTTATGATAGGATTTTATTATTAATTTTATTTTATTATTTCCTATTTCCTATGTTGAGGAAATAAAAATAGATTGGTAATTTAGTATATATAGGATTATTTTTAAAAAGATAGGGGTTTGATTTTTGCAGCAGAGAGAGGCTGCTTGGCACTGTGTAAAGTTTCTTGAATATCATTTTAACAATGCAGTTTTTTCCCTTTAGACATGGGATCCATCACGGTGTTTACTGTTCAGTATGTTTTTCTTGTCATTCACTTACATATTTTGTTTTCTCTACCTTGTTACAACATTATCTAAGAGATGTGTTAGGAATCCATTCCCTATGGTGCTCCTTTCATGATGATTTTGCTGTTAGAAGTAATGGTTATCTTTGTAGAATTCATCCTTTGCTAAATGCTCTGTTGAGAGACCACGTGTTTCTCTTTCATCTAACATTGCTACTGTAGATCCATCCCCTATTTGATCCCTGCAGGTCAGTGCACTTTCTCCCATATTCTTCTCACATTTTCAATCTTCTATCTGGCTAAACATGGCACTTACTTTGCCCCAAGTTTGCCGGAAGAAACTGGCATCGACTCCATAGCCCAATCGTCTTCTCTTTTGCTGTTTCGACCCAAAACATTTCAAACAAATCCCCATACTCCATAGCTACCTTAAGATTTCAGTTATCACAACCACATTTTGTTGGCAAAGAGAGAGCCCTCTCTGGTTTGGCAGGGCTAGATGCCAGATCAAAAGCTTGGTCTGTGGTTACCTCGAAATTGCCTCTTCTTAGCCTTGAGGTTCATTTTGAGTGCTAACACATCTGAGCATAGAAAATTGATTGGGATTCTGATGTTCCTAGTGAACACCCATCTAGACATATGACATGGAGAGAACACATTGAGTCAATTCATGACTAAGCCTCTCCATGCACATTGGATCGCTACCAAACATATTTTGAGATATTTTCATGGGTCGATCACCCTTGGGCTCAGATATTATTCTGGAGATGTTTGACTTCATGGATACATAGATGCTAACTGGGCAGGAAACATTTTCTATATGAAGAGTATGTATGGAAGTTGTTATAGCCTTGGATTTGCCATCATATCTTGGATGATCGTGAAGAAGAAGTTTGTAGCATTGAGTATCGTTGAAGCACAGTATATTGTCGCTAGCATGGCTAGATGTGAAGTAGTTTGGTTGAGGAAGCTCTTTGGAGAGATATTTGAGCAAGTCCTAGATACTACGGTGGGATCCATCTAGTAGAGAATCCCATATTTCATGACAAGTCCAAGCACATAGAGATTCAATATCACTTCCTTTGAGACATGGTGCAGAGAGGAGCCATTAGACTCCATCACATATTGACAGATGAGAAAATTTCATATATTATCACCATGGCTTTACCAAAAAGGAAGTTATTTATATTTAGAGAGTAGCTAGGACTGATGGATGTGACCCCTCTAGATAAGGGGCATCGCTAATCGAGGACACTGAGCCAACTCTTCCCCCTTGTTTAAGCCCCTAGGGTGTGGAATTAAGATAGATGGCTCTTGGGGTTGAGGGATATATGGACAATAGGGTATCACCCCTATATGTTACGCATGGGGTTGGAGATGTTGCTCCCATATCTTGGCCTTTGCAAAGTATAACCTAGTTGGCATTATACCGACAAGCTAGGCTTGTTGGGGTTGTCCCTCCCCATCTAGTCAAGGGGTTAAGGAGGGTTGGGTGCATGCGATCCTTACCTTTTGGTAAGTCAGGTATCTTGCCCAAGCTTGGATTATGATGCATGTGTTATACCAAATGAATCTTGAGGGTCATTGTTGGGAAGATAGGTAGGCAATATGATGGGTTGAGATGTGCTCACCTATATCACCTTTTGCTAGATATGGGATTAGAGATATTTAGCTCCCCCATGAGATTCTGAGTTGCTATGTACTCCCCAATGTCATTTTAGATTGAAATATGCTCTTTGACGATTTATAGCGGGTAGAGTTAGCTCCTCGATCATTCTTCTTCTTTAGATTCAAGAATTTTTCAGCAGATAGAGTTGAACAGAGATGGGACATGACATGACGTTAGGCTATTCATGACATGTTGATCAATGGTAAGATATTGATAGGTGGAATTCTCCCTAGTTGAGAGAGAGCGTTAAAATATTAAACCACGGTAAAATTCATTTTTTAACAACTCATTTGATAGATTATTATTTCATTGAATTCCTATTTTCGAGAGGACCAAAATCGACCTAAAGATCACTTAAATCAGACAAGGGAAAGTGTACTTATGAAGGAAATCCCACATACGCACATTGGACAAGGCCGACCCTAAAGAAAATTGGACACCGATGTGTTGTGGCCACTAACAACCCCCCTCCTTATGAAGTGTTATTGCTAATACTAAATAAGTGGGGTCCCTTAGTAAAAAATCAGAAAAAATCAATTGTTGTTATATTTCCTTTTAGATGAAACTTACAACAACATGGACTTAGGAAAATACCTTTGAAGAATCTCAAAAAAACCTAAGTTTCATAATGAAGAAAGTAAATTCACTCCTTAAGAAATATCGCATTGCGCAAAGAACGATAGGGTACCTTCTAATGAGCCAAAATGATAAAAAACGCGAGATTGCGATGCGAAACTCCATCGCATCGCATGCATTAAGAAGCACCCACATTGAAAAACCTTAAAATCACCGATATGCGATATCGCATATCGCAAATTGCAAAAATCACATAAATTACACATAATGATTATAACGATTAAGCGATCTGCGATTTTGTGATTAAGCGATCTGCGATTTTGCGATTAAGCGATTTGTGATTTTGCGATTAAGCGATCTGCGATTTTGCAATTTTGTGATACTATGATATTGCGACCAAGCAATCTTGCGATAGAACAACACGATGAAATTGCGATAATGCGATATAGCGATCTGCGATATCGCAAAGCAAAATCACAAGACCTCTCCATTGCAGTTGGTTCTGGCTCATTATTCGAGAAAACGTTTTTAGGCCAAAAACTGGTCATGCACTTTAATGTGAATTAATGAGTTGTTGCCAGTTGTTAATGAAGTATGGTGTTGTGTTTTCCGAAGAACTAGTTCACGTAAGGTGGCGTGTTTTGCATATCTTCGGCATTTAAAGTTTTCTTGTCATTATTTTTATCATTACTTCCACCTCAATTGTAAACTGCAGGAACAAAGGACAAAGCATTATACAAGGCAGTATGTAGGAAACTATGAGGAGGAAAGGTAGTACTCCAATATCCATTTCGGAAGGCACACCTAATCCACTTAAGGGAGAGAAAGAGCCGCAAAACTCTTCTGAGGCATCCATCACAGATTTCTCATATACAACCATGGTTGAATGGGTACTGAATGATGCTGATACCAGAAACAGACAGTTTAATGCTCAGGGTCAATAGCTCACGGAATCACTATTTTTACAAATTTTGAGCTTTATACCCACTAAGAGAAAAAGGCGCAAGAGGCGAAAAACGCATCAGGGAAGCCCGGATTAAGAAGCAGAGGCAGTTTCCGATGCGCGAATAGCGCTTAGTGCTAATCGTGCATTGCTAAAAAAAATTACTCGAAAAGGAAGGCTTCTAATTACTCAGTCACCTGCAAGCCCCGAAAATTGCAAGAAAGCAGCGATAGAAACAAACTGGAAATAGAAAGCCAAAGAAAAAGCAGAAGCAATCCAAGGGTTAACCAAGTTGAAATGGGATTATTACCAGGCATACATGGTAAAGCCACATAGTCATTAGATGACTCTTAGGTATATCATCGATTTTGCTGAGAAGATAGTGCCAGCTCTTGCCGATTCTGTTTGCTTAACTCAACCAAAGACGGAAGACAGTCAGCCGACTCTACTCAGGCAGATACTAAATGCTTGCGACGTTAAGGAGCAAATTTAGAAATAGTTAGATATTAGATTTAATTTTAGAAATAGTTTTACTTAGAAAAAGGACGATCATTTAAATCGAATCCTAAATTTCTGTAAATAAGTTATTTAGTTAGTAGTATTTAAACCCTTCTCATGCATTTAGAGAAGGGTCCAGAAACTTATCAAAAACTTTTCCTCAGAACATGCACTTTGCACCCTCAGAGGAGGTTTTGATGAATGAATGGAACAAGGTTTATTTGATATTTGCATTTGATATCTGCTACTGATGTTGCACTTCTGTACGCTTAGTGGATGTTAAATCAAGGAGAGATAAATCAATTCGTCTCTTGAAGCTCATGAGTAGGACTAGTTATAAATGGTACTTTTATCTCTTAACCATTTATGCTTATGCATTAAAGTGATATTCAGTTTTCAGTTGTGTATATATTACAGCGTGGATGCCTGAGTTATCATTTGGCACTTTTGTACGATGATAACTATTTATTTATGCTTAGTATATGAATAGCTCATTTATGCGATAACTTTTTCACAACTGTTTCATCTAACTTCTTATACGAAGTAGTTCATCTTTATTGAATTCTTTTCTTATAATAGATGAATGATCTTTATTACCAGTTATTGTTTGAAATTTTTATAGATTGCATAGAAGAAAGATCACACCTCGGGTTAGCATAAATTTTGATGTTTTTCTGTTTATTAGAATACAATAGCATAGCATTAGATTAGAATTAGAATAGAAGTATTCCATTCAGAACAGAAATACCCATATTTCTCACACACACACACTGAATTGGGAAACTGGTCGCATATCCCTAGTTGGACCCACTATACCAAACGGATAAGGAGCTGCCAACCAAGGTTCGGACCTGGCGGGTATCCCCTTGTTGTAGACCCGATTTTCGGGGCCTTCAACATATTTGGCGCTAGAAGGAGGGCCTAAACTATGAATGACAAGTAAATCCAAATCAAAATACCATTCTGAGAGTAAATCGCCCTCACCGTCTCCCCCGAATTCTCCATTACACTTAAATCCAGAGTTAGAAGTCGCCAGAGCATCAACCGCTGCTACAAATCCTGACATTTCAGAACAATCTATTATTGAACCTCCTGAAGTCAAATCTCTGATTCACAAACTTCAATGATTTTCCATTTCCCCTCAAAGATCTAATAAATCCCAGGGCAACGTGACTTCGCAGTATAACCCTGTTCATCTCCTCACCATATTAAAGAGTGAAAAGTTTGGTGTTCGACTAACCGAATTACCTCTTCCCAAAAGGAAAAGAGCAAGAAAATCACCTAAAGAGTCCGACAACGAGACTCTTTCATCAACATCATCCATCTCAACCTCTTCACCGCGAAGTCAACCATCCACTCCTCCACTTCAGACCATTATCAATCCACCTAGTGGAATCCCTACAACTCCTCCTCAATCATCTGCGATCATAATATCCTCATCTTCCCAACCACAGGGATCATCTTCTACACTTCCCCCTATTAGCAGTTTAGCAATGGCCCAGTCTCCATGGAACAA
>APFE030828705.1:29295-70956 GCA_000404065.3 Pinus taeda | reverse complement strand
GTATACACGCGTTTAACTCAGGGCAATGTCGCGTACAGGGAATAAAACACTTTTTTTTAGATTTTGGACCAGGTCTGGAAGGAGGGGTTGCCCTAGGCCATGAGTGCAGCACCACAAACCATAATAGTGAGATTTGGAGCTATAACACCAAGGATGGATATGCAAAACACATTGAGAACAACACATAGAATGACCAACAATAGGTTGCGACAATAATGGAGTGATCCAACATGCTTATAAGGAGAGGTAAATTGATCAAGGGCTTCTATTTCTCACAAAATCATTATGTGAAGCACTATCAATAGTCTGGAAAGATGGCACGATTTATGGAATCAATGGAGGAACAAGAAACACCAAGGAAGGAAGCCAAGGTCTTGGATGAGACGGTTTAATACTGGTGATTAGAGGATAGCGTGATTACGAGAGAGGGTGCTCAACTCTGATCAAATGGAACTATTGCAAAAATAACATATCCAAAGAAAACAAACAAATATGTTGTGTGTTTCCTTTGAAATCAAAACCTCTTGGCTAAAAACTACTCATGGGAAGATAGGTTAGCGTGATTGGTTGAAAAAAATAAGATATGGCCCATATTAAGTGAGAAGGAACCTGCAACTTCAAGGGAGATAGTTCTGGTCCAACGATTCTCATAGGAAGTGTTCAAAGCATTGAAAACATTGGAGGGTGTTTTGCATAAGGATGAAACTGAATAACCTTGGAAAAATGAGGATGTGCCATGGGTTTGCTTCATAGATGAAATGACTTGAAATGGATTGTTAAAAATTTAGAACAATGGATTAGTATTTATGTCACAAATGTCTCTCTCATAAAGGTAGGTTGGTTTTGGTCAAATCCATTCTAGAAACTATCCTTATTTTTTAACACTCATCCCTCAATCCCAAAGAGTGGTAGAAAAAATTTAAGAAATTGTTGTAACAATTTCCTCTAGAAAGGGTGCTTAAACTTTAAGAGGTATCATTGGGATGGCTAGGAAAAAATAACAAAACCTAAGGCTAGGGGAGATTGGGGATTGAAGTATATTTTACCTTTGGTTTTCATTAATGGCCAAATCTATTCATTTCTTCTAAAATACTTCAGAAAAGATTCTTGTGCAAAATTATATTTCTCTTGGTTCAATTATTGACTCGATCCACTAGGAGATAAAATGATTTTAGGGAGGTTCTAATCATTGGAAATATTTTTCATTAGTGTTCCCTCTTGCGAAGAAATTTCTAGCCTAGAGGGTTGGGAAGGGTTCCAAATTAGCTTGGGAAAAGATACTATTATGTTTTAGAGTCAATACATACTTTTTTTAGAGAACCTAATTGTTCACCTACATGAATACAAATATTTCATGTTAAATCAAATCAGTAAACTAAAGTCTACAAGTTAATAGTCACAAGGGCGGCTCTTTGCTAAATATTAGGCCTGATTGGGGATTTTATTCCTACTTTGCATACATTTATATGTGAGTTAGAAATGGATCGGTTTATATTAATACAAGACTACGATTCTTTAATTTAGAGTTTGAATTAAGTTGGAGGTTTTTTCACAATAGAGTTAGGATATAAATAAGCTTTAAATTTAGAAGTAAATGCTAAGTGGTGTTGGTCTAATCTTTAGAAGACAATTGTACCAGCTAAAACAAAAATATTGATGTGGCATACTCTTATGGGTAAAATCCTTACTTGCAGTCAATTTCTTAAAGTGGAAATAAGGCATGGAATATGTCTCCTTTGTAGATCTAGAGAGGAAACCAGTAAGAACTTATTTCTCCATTGGTTTTACTCCATTCAAGTCTTAGTAAAATCTGCGCTACAAAACATTTTTCTATTGGTTGTCTATAGCTAAAATCCCTATTTCTATTATAAATAATGTCAAGCAAAAAATGTTCAACTTCCTATGGAGGAATGGTAAAATAGTAAGAAACGTATTCACCTAGCTTGTTGGGACTCCCTATCTAAACCAAAAACCTTGGTGGGTGGGGTTTTAAAAATCTACATTGGTTTGGTAAAGCTTTGGCCCTAAAATTTATGTGGAGAGGCCTATTTGTTGTGGGACTTTGGGGCCAATTTTTTAAAGGAAAAGCATCTAAAAAGAATGTTGGTGATGGAATTTTTTAGAGGAGAAGCAAACAAACTTGTCAAGAGGGGATCCATTGTTTGGAAGACCCTTATTGACTTTCTCCCATTCCTTTTTAATTGGCTTTCTTGGAAATTTGGGGATGGTAAGAAAGTGATCTTAGGAAAGAACCCCTTTATAGGTGGTTCTTGTGTCTTCAAATTATCTTCTAATCTGATCCAATGCCTAAATGAAAAATGCCCCGTCTCCCTCCATAATGCTAAAGAATGGTCTTTGCTATATCTTCTAAGAATTATTGGTTGAGTTATGCTAAATTGGGACTAGATGGTTCTTTGGAATAGGAGTGGAACTTTTTCATTAAGGAGATAAATTATCAATGGGGTCTATTTAAGTAACTCAAGTCTGGAGATGTATTCCTCCTCAGGTAAGGAAATGGTTGGTCTTGCTTAATATGATACAATAGCCCATTCTGTAGTGGTCCAAGATTCCAGTTGGTGGAACAAATTTATTTGGAAATGGAATATTCCTAACAACCTAAAATTATTCACCTTGCTCTTTCTTCAAGACAAAGTTCTAACCTAGGAGAACCTGCAAAAAATATGTCTCACTAGACCAAACTATTACTTCCTCTAAAAATTGTTCGATGAATCTATTGAACATATTTCTATTTGTTGTCCTACTAATAAGAAAAGTTGGCATGTAGTTCTTCTAGTTTTGGGCATTAGGGAGAATCTAGAACAGATATCCTTTGAGTTCCTTCTTTTTCACTTGGTAGAGAAGTATAAAAAATTTGCACTCTACCTATTTTTGTTGCTTGGGTTATCTGGCTTCTCAAGAACATGGTAATCTTCCAAAATGTGAGTATTTTCATTCTTCTTCAAGCTTCTAAGATTGTTTCTCTCTACAGGGAATATTTCTCTCTTCAAACTAGAAAAATTCTGAGAATGATCGAATTTCCTGGAATCTCACGTGACCCCCATGATTGGGTTCTTTGATGGAGATTCTCAAGGAAACATCTGTGGAGAGCACGGGGTAGTATTATTCTGTCAAGGAACATTTTTATCCATTTCATAATTTTCCTAGGATATGCATCCAATACCAAAGTAGCAGAAACAGAACAAAAAAGTGTAGAATTTTTCGGTGGAATCCTGGTCGAAAATACCCATGTGCCAGAAAGAGAACAATTAACTCCCACTAAAGAAAAATGTACAAAGTTGCATCAACAAAAATCAGGATTTCCCAAGAAACAGATTATGTAAACTGATGTGAACAATGTAAATGGTATTGGCTCAAAGCTTGAGCAAGAGATTCCTGTGGTAAAGAATGCCTCTGATGTCACTAATCTAAAGCAGAATCTATAGATAAATAAAAACCTCCATAATGGAAATAATGAGGAAGTTCTAAATAAGGCTTTGCTCAAGCAAGTCTCAAAACTTGAGAAGAAGAAATTAGCAGCAACAACATTGTCAATTGAAACCTTTACTGGTCTGCAATGAAAGAAATAACACCATTCTGTGAAGGATGCCTTGGTGTTTTTTAGCAAAGTCTGGTGTGGGATTTGTAAATCTAACTTGGTTGTTTATAAATTACATCGTTGTTTTGAACACTGCAAAAATTCAACGTATGTTTAAAGAAAATTTACGGTGGATGAGGGTAATCATTTGAAGTATGAACCAACCAATGAATCTCCTTCAGTGTTCCAAAGAGACTGTACCTTAAATAATTGCAGTCCACTCTTGAAATATTCAAATCAAAAGCAAAAGGAGCTATATCTAGCATTACTATTATGCCCAGCTGAAAGGGTAGATGATCCTATTGCTAGCGAAGGGGACATCTCAGTTCAATTTTTAGCTTTATATGGATGTGTTTCTAATCATCTTCACGACCTAGGAGAGGTGACCTTAATACATATGCACCCTGGACATTGTCTTCTATTCCCATTCAAATTGAAGATCCTCTCCGCATGCATAGAAAAGGCCCTGAGCAATTGTGGTCTGTATGTGGATAGTATGGAATCAATCAATTTCAAGAGGAGAATAACAGAAATCTTAGTTTTCAAAAGGAACCTGAAAAGCCCAAGTTGAATCAGTACTCATGGCCTCTAAAATGTTCCATGGTGTATATCCCTTCGAGAATTTCATTATCATAAAGGCAAAATTTTATGAGGACTTTCAAGACAAGCCTCCTCCATTAGGTGATCTGCCTAAAACACATATGCAACTATAATCACTTTTAAGACCCACACTTATCTGATTCGATAGGCCAATTATTTGAAAAGATAATCCTTTCCTGAGTTTGACATGTGTTTCTAATCTTGAAGGCTTTCTTGAAGTACTTTCTGGTAATGAATCTAGTGGGGGACTACAGTAAGAGGAGCCTATGAAAGCATTGCAGTTTTTCAGGGGAAATAACACCCTTGTTAAGAGTGAAAAGAGAAAGAATACAATTTTCATTGTTGTGGCTGATGACACTTGTGAAGAGCATAATGTCAAAAGGAAAAAAGTTGTTAGATAACATCTTAAAATAAGATTAGGGGATGCAGTGCAGGCTCATGAACGCTAATATTTTAGGAGTGGGAAGAATGTGTATATTCTCCCTATGTATGAACCTGTTATTCTTATGTTACATACATAGAGTCCATCTAGTAACCTTGAACATACACTAGCATTTGTTTCTTTTGTTAGAGACCCAAAATATCTATTGGCGAGAAAAATTAATATTGTCATTGCAACTTTACAGGATATGCCTGATATGGCTCCTTGGGAGGCAACTGGCAATAATCGCAAGTCAGATGATTGTTTAAAGAAAGATGATGAGAAGATGGGACAAAGTCACCTATGTGCTGCAATGAATCCAAGCATAAAAACAATTAAGTGCCAAGTAAGCTCCAACCCAACACATCTTGCAACTCCATCGCAACTCATGTGTATGTTAGGGTCATAAAAAAATATGACTATTACAAAAGAATCAAACAAAAGGGATAATACAGAAGTGAAGAAGATATAACTTTACACTAAAGTAGAAACTATAACTAGATTGAATCAATTGCAGAAATCATCTCCCATAAAGGAAGAAGTCCTAAGAAGGCTTGAATTGCCACTTATGGTACCAGACAAAGAAAATGAATAGAAGCTTCTTACCGCATTTAGAATATCTGTGGATGCAAAAGAGGGTACAAATACTGAGGTGTCAACAATAGACAGGGCAAAGATAATTTTGGCCCTCACATCTCTATATTCTAAACCTTGTGATTTTAGGAGACTTGGTCATACCTTCCCTCTAAAATACAAAGAAGGGGGAGTCCTACAGAGATCTGGTCATACAAAAGCATCTGCAGATCTGCCAACATTAGCAAGATTAAATCCTATTGTAGTGCTTTATGAGATAGTTGATGATGATGGTTCAATGGCTCACTTACCAAGTTGAAAAAATTTGCAAAGGAGCATAATTTACCACTTATATCTATTTCAAATCTCATTGGTTATAGGAAGAAATGTGAAAAGTTGGTTGAACTAAGTGTCATTATTAGGTTGCCTACAATGTCGAGACCATTTCAAGCATATTGCTACTGTTCAAAGTGGGAATGCATGGAACATATTTCCATGGTTAAGAGCAACATGGATGATGGACTAGATGTATTGGTGAGGGTTCATTCTAAATGTCTCATGGGAGATATCTTTGGGTTGGCTCGATGTGACTATGAAAACCAACTAGAACTAACTATGCAACAGATTAAGCTAGCTGGTAGAGTGTTGGTTTGCTTGTGTCATGAGGATATTGGTATTGGTTTGGGACATAAAATGTCAGCTTACAATCTTCACGATGAAAGCCAAATATTGTTGAAGCTAATGTGCCTCTTTTTGGCTTCTTGTTGACTCCCATGAATAACAGTGCTAAGGAATCTAAAAAGCAACCCAACCTTCACATGTTTCTTAGCAGATTGAACAATAGGAGCAGCAAATGTTTTTACAAATGCAGGTTCTCTTAGTGCTTTTGATATGACATCCTCCGCAACTACTTGAGATGGCTGGTCATCATATATGAACAAGGCCTTCATGATTATATCAACTAATAGTCTATGGGTAGCTACCAGAAACCCTGGAGTCTACTAGTAGCTTTTTCCCTATCATAATATTTATAAAGATGAGGCCTTCATTACATGTGCCAAAGTTTATATCGGCATGGGAAAGAGCTTTCCAAGTGTGATTCACTTTATACATGTACTATTTTGTACAAAGAGACTCTAAGCACTAGTGACATAATAAAAGAGTTTTAAGTAATTCAAAGGGAATTAAAGAAAATATCCAGAGAAATGAAGACTAGGAGATAAAATGGAAAGTAAAAAACACGGAGAGGAGGAAGAAACAAAGGAAAGAAGAATGCAAAAACAAGAAACCTTGGAAAGAGCACTTGATTCCATTGAAATTCAAAACACTGAAGAAATAAAAAAATACTCCTTCCAAAAAGGAAAGGGATAATAAGGATATCAGTACACATGGTAAGATCTAGCAGTAAGTTGTGGCTTCACCAAGAGTATGAGGTTGATGTAAAGCATAATAATAATAGATTGTGTAGAAAAATAGACAAATGTGATATGCCCATCAATGTGTTGTGGATGAGAATCGAAACTAGGTGCAAATCATGGGTGATTTTGAAAGGATAAATACACTTCAACTACTGCAAATTAGCCAAAAGGAAGGACTATTGTAATCGATTTTGTACACTAGACATAATTATGTGCCTTACACTTCCTGTACAAACACCCCTAATGATTTCCAAGGATGCATATCCCTTTGCACACTAATGTTCCAAATGCCCTGTTTCAGAGAATATATTACAATTCAAAGGGACATTTTCATATTCAAATATGTTTCTCCCACAAATAGTCCTTTAGCTTCAAGTGGAGTTAAAGTCGGTAAAGGTTAAGTCCAGCTTAAATACATACCCAATATCATGTATAAGACATTATCTTGTTCTATTGTGATATTTTCTGGCATCAAATAAGAACCCAAAGTTTTGCACCCAAGAAAATACACATTCATGCCAAGGCTCTGGCAATAAGCCAGGGAGGCTGACCCACACTGTGACAGAAGATAACAACTCTTCAAAGTGATAAAATCTCAAGCTCTATAGTTTCATAAACAAATAAACCTAACTAACCATTCCTATGATCCGAGGATGCTCTTCAAATGGTAAGCCTTTGTCTGTAAGATTTGAGAATAAAAACAAGAAATATTCCATTGGGATAACTCTTACTACTACACAACGTTTATAAGATTTGTCATTAAATTTTATCCATTTAGACACTATATCAACAAATTATTGGAATAACTACCACATCTCTAGTAATTGATCCCATAGACTAATTGTTATCCTAGGAACATGGGATTAACTATTCTTACAAGATGACATTACTGATTTAGCATGCATACATGAGAATGGACTATATCATTTATCAGTGACAGAAATAGAACACATAAAATCATAAAAGTATTTCATCTAACACAGTTATGTATGAAGACTTGAGTCTTAGACTCTTACAGAAAATGTCACATGTCATTCTTGATGTATGTATGAGTAATTTTCAGGGTAGGTGTCCCCATGTGTGGGTGCACATCTCACATATTTGGTAGGAGAATGACAACATATCCTCCCAGGCTGGTGGGCATCCCCAACCAACAAATAAATGCATGATTGGTGGGCCTTGTTACCCGTAATATGGCATGAGAATTAATCTAGTTGAAGACCCAAACCAAGCAAGTTGCACTTGGAGAATTTTGGCTCTCTGGCTTGTTACCTCCCATGTTATATGAGGCCTACACTTGTGAATATTTCTGCTACTCTTGTCATTTCCATCATAAGGGGAGATTTATAGGTTGACCTTTAGATGACCCTAGAGTTTTGATTACATTTGATGAGGTTTTGGTGATGGCCTCATCCCAATAGCCAACAAGCATGTCTGTTTTGTTCAATTCCCTCACAATCTACCAGAACTTCTACCCAAAATGCTACAACTTCTGGTGCCTCTAAGATGGTTCCTGTGTCAAAGAAACCTCCAGAAAGTGCACCAGCAAACAAAATGTCCATAAACTTATTATTACAAGAAAAACATGACCAACAACCTACAAAAGATGAAAATTATAATGAGACCAATACCATCAACTAGTGTCAGAACTATAGAAGTAATGGGCATATACAAATTTGTTAGAATTATAGGATAATGATTTATCATAAGAAACCAAAACAATTATATTCGCACAAATAAGAAGGACAAAGGAATCAACTGCTAAGAAAATGAGTTCACTTTCGAATAGCGTGTAGAGTGATAAAATATTTGTTGGATAAGCTTAAGGAATTTAGGTAACTCCTTTGGGATAAACTAAAACACAACGGCTTCCAACCTTTCAATATAAATGATCATGTGGCAAGAAAACTTGCTTAACAAATGTCAAATAGCTCACCAAAGTAGTAAGTGTTCTTAAGTAACAACTCCTATATACCTATGAGATCACATAATGTCACAATAACCTAAGACTTTGTTGAAGGTTTTTAAGAATTGCTTCAGAAAGAACATATATTTCCTTCAGATAAATATTAGGAAAGTGACTTGAAATGATTAGCTTCTGCAATTTGGACAATATTTTGATTATCATCTAATAACGTATTGTGGGATTCCCAACAATCCTCTATAGCACTGGGTATTTACTATTAAGCAAGGTGACTCTAGAGAATGGGTCTTCATTATTAAGCATGGTGACTAGTAGAAGAATATAGTCTTGAACTCTATATTTTGTTGCCAATATTTTTTATTTACTGACAACTCCAATAGTAAAACCACTTCTTTCTTCCCTTCCTCTATATCCCATGCTAACACACCCAAGGGAATGCTGGATTTGTTATCACTTTTCATCAAGCATACTTAAGAGGAACTAGTTTTGACAGGTGACAACCAGACATTCCTAAGACACTTGATGGACATTGTTGGGTGTGGAGCCTGATTATCTTCTATATTCAAAAGTACCACCACATTGGACCCCAGTTCAAAATGGGGGCGGCAACGCCGCCCGTAAAATATTCGCTTTGCAGGGGGGGTCCAGGGGGGGGCGGCTGCCCCCGAAGCTAAAAACAGCTGTAAAAATTGCCTTGTAAAAGTATAGTAATTTCTAGTCAATCTGGGCCGTTCATTAGACGGATGATCTGACGGTAGAACTTATGTTTAGTTTAGGGTTTTTTGCCCTAGAAGGCAACCCCTCTCTTTGTATGAGGGCATTGTATTTGAGGCTGTGAGATAGATGTGTATTTAGTGTGAGCGAGAAACAGAGAGGTGAGACTGTGAGAGAAGACAGAGGATATTACAACGGATTTGTTGTAGGTTGTGTCTCTTCATTTTGCTGATAATAGAAAGAAAGGACTGGCTGTTCAGGGTGGACGTAGCCCAAACTGGGTGAACCACGTATATCTGTGTCTCTCTTGTTTTGTGCGTTTTCTGTGTTTATATTTCTGCATTATTTCATGTGTTCCACTGCTCCGTAATATATAATTTTCTAACACTATTACCTATCACTTGGAGGCTCACTTTTCTTCCCCATTTTATAGTAAGATAACCTTGACACAATTGAATTTCACATTCACTAGGAACACTCACCTTATTTTTGAAAGATTCCATTGCATCACTCTCCAATGTTGACATTTAGAGCCAAGGAAAATCTTTGAGGATTCGACAACTGAACCTTTATACTCCTACACCAAATGATGTGAGGTCTAGTTTGGACTTCATATCAGGGAGATCCCCTTGGTTGATGGATTTCCATCACTGTAAAAAAAAATGATGCTAGAAGGATGGCCTGACAATAGGTTGTTCCCATAGAGTCTGGTTTGAATCTCTTATTTTCAGGTGGCTCTTCCTGAAATCATAATCCCAAGATTTTTTTCTGAAGAGCTTAATTGTACCATCCATGTAGAATTTATTCATGACCTGTCTGAATTTAAGTTTGATGGTAAGGGTGAATCAAATTTTTGTGAACATCTATTTCAAGTTATCTATCTCTATCTTTGTCATAGAATAGGATCCAAATATTTCATGGCTAGATTAGTCACCTCACATTTGAAGGTCGTGTTAGTCAATGGTGTCATACATTACCCACTGCTTCTATCCATTCATTCACTTAGCTTGCCCAGAAGCTTCACAAAGACTTCAATAAGTATGACCACCAAGGTGTTTGTGAAAGAATTTATCATTTTAGAATGAAGCCTGATGAATCATTTGAGGATTTTATTGGTCGGTTCCTTCAAATCTCTTACAAAATTGGTGAAGAAAAATTGAACTCACATTTCTTGAGATAAGAGTTCTAATGCTTGGTTCATGTCTCATTATATAGTGAGCCTGAACCTCCTGTTTTCCCTTCTTCCCCAACCCTTGTGGATCACGAGGCACCTAAAATTGCAAAGGAGGAGCTTACTAGCTTGTTTGTTCCTTTTCCTCCTCCTTTTATAGTCCCAATGTGGGTGCATCCTTGTGGTGATTGTAAAAATAAGAAATATATGAATCAAATCTCCAGCCCATCTTCTCATTCTTTTCTCGCTTAAATGGAGGAAATTACAGAATGGATGAGGAAGCCTATCATGAAGACTCACTCCTCCATTCTGCAAGAGGACGTCACCATTAACAACTCTAATCTCAAGGTTGAACCATATTTCTTTCATCCTCTATATTCTTCACATCCTCACCCTTTGTACCATGACCATCTTGATCAACTTGCTTCACCAGTTGGTTCTTCACACTCTATAGATAATCAAGTTGTTCGCTTAAATTGTGATTAGGTACAAGCTGGTCACATTACACAGGTAACAATGAGTTTTGATTCTTGAACGACTCTCAATCTGCTAATCTCGGTGGAAAACCAAATACAATCAATTATTTTAATCAACCCCCTGCCTTGGGCAGTAATTATTCGAACGATGATAAATATATTTCTGTATGTCCTGATGAATGCCCAAGCATATCATATGACCTTTTAGTTCCTCATTAAGATTTTAATTTGGATCTAGAATCCACTTCGATCAAAGAAGATGTTCATATTGAAATTTCCCCTTCACCTCACCATCCTTTGCGTCCTACCATTCACAACACATTCACTTGCGATGAGGATAATCCATGTTCTTTTGTGTCTTCATCTGATGACTTATCTCCTCAATCGACACAAGGTGGTGAGGCTGTTGGTGATGAAATTGAAAACAGTCAAATCATAGAAAACTCTTCCCACCCCTCATCATCTCTTCTTTTGCATGAAGACAACTCTTCAAATAAGTTTTCTCATGAGATATTGCCAATTCATTTATCTATGAATGTACTATCAGAAGAGCCTCTCCAATTGAGTAATCTGATCATTCAAGTTGAAAATTCTAGTGAGGCATGTGACAGAGATGGCTTCCATCCAATGAGAAATTTTTAAATTAGCAACAATATCCGCCCTCAAATAATGGATGATCTAGTTCAAGCTTCAAAATTTGATGCTAAAATTCTGGAAAGTTTCAGGACCTTCCAAGGAATCAAGGCACTTCAACTTCTGTTTATGGTTATGTTAGGATCTCACAACTCTGGTAATCCCCCCAAACTAAATCAGATTTTGCTTCTCTCGTACAATTAGTCTATCTGCATAGTTTCACTCAATGTAGATTTTCGTGTGAAAAATGTTTGGTATATCGCGTGCAATATTTCAATTTTTCAAAATTTTACTTCTGGACGAATTCAAGAATCTGTTATAGTTAATTTATCTTCATTCAAATCTCTTACATCAAACTCAGGTTGGGAATTCCCATCTGTCATGAAGTCATGGAATTGTGAAGTTGATCATCTCAAAGAATATCTTTGCCCATAAGAATCATACTTTTCGAAGTTCTCCCTTAATAGTCACCTTCTCGGTCTTCTTGCAAATCTTATATTGAAAATTTGTCCTCTCATCACATTAGAAATCGTCTTGAGCAACATTCAATGCATAATTTGTTACACGAATCAAGTTCTTCTCCTTTCACCATGGCTCAACCGATTTCATGCAGTCACAGTGCTAGCATCCTTTTTAAACTCTTTTGATGATTATGATACTTGTACAGTTAGTCAATAGTTGCAGGAAGGTTGTTTGTCATATTTGGATCGCAAGGAACTTGCTTCAATTGTTCAAAGCATTCCCAACATTGTTCAAATTGATTTTTCTTTGTTTATCACAAACTGGGAATCTTATGTTTCAATTATCTCATCTGACCATTTCTCTATCTTGGCTAGCTATCATTCAGCTTATCATTTTCCCATCTAAATATCCAATGACAGTTGTTTCACACTCTTTGATGTTCATTGTTAAACATCTCTCCATTCATATTTATTTCAAGCAACTGAGGCACTTTAGCCTTCACTGATGGCTATGGAAGGTCCTCACTATGTTGGCATGACTACTGAGAATGATTAGATCTATTTTCCCTTACAATATTCCCATCATGATCCCAATTCTCGAATCGAAATTTCATATTTTCAAATATTACAAGGCTTTCAAGGCATCCATCATGAATTTTATGATCCAATCACTGAATGGCTGGAATAATCTTACTTGGCAAGCTCTGTTGCAAATAGCAAGTTTCAATCCTTCCTCCCACTTGCTAAGATGCTTGGTGTAGACGAGGACACATCCACAAGAGGATTATGAGGTTTGTTGAAAAATGGTATTCAAAAAAAAATTAAGCATGTGGATAGGATGAAAGTAATGGTTGTGACACATCCTAATACCCATAGGCAGGACATTCTGTTTCTTATGCAAGTTTTTCAAGTTTTTTATATCTTCCATTTCGCATTACTATATATATTTTTTAATCGTTCATATCTTTATGGATGAAGGTCAGGAACAATCATGGTGGCTTCACTGGAAATTTCATTTTATATGACCCTAACTTTCTAGCTATTACGATAGGGTAGGATTAGTTGCATCTTAGTTTTCTTTCCTTGCACTCATCTTGTACTCATTCCTTGTATTTTGTCCTAATTTTCTTATCCTAGTTCTACATCATTTTTTCTTTAGTCCTTTTGTTCTCCTGTCTTTTGATTTTGTTTCTCGGTTCTGTGTTTTCTTTATTTCTTCCTTCTTTTCTTCCTTGTCAAGTGTTCCTTTTGGTTTTCATCATGAAAATAAGTGTTGTGCCTTGCTGCATTATGGCTTCCGAATGTGTGTGTGGTTGAAGTTAAAAGAGTCTTGTGACACTATAACACTTGGCTAGTCTTGTGTCTGGCTTCCTTGTAATTGGATGTATCTTTTGGTCGATTAAGTTCTGATGGAAAATATGATCCGTTTGTAAGGAGATTTTTGGTCCAGCCATGAACCTACATCCAGTCTGGGAGCCTCATGCCTATCCTCAATTTTCTACATTGGTATTTCAAGCTTATCCAACCAGTATAAATGGAGAATGGGAATATCTAAATGATCAAACCTAAATAAGACATATTTATATGCTTCTCTAAAGGAACAACCTCTCCCACGCTCAATAATTTGGGATCCCTCTTCCTCCCCAAAATAAATAAGTGTCGATGCACAATTCTCTTTTAAAAAAAATAATAAAGGCGAAAGAAGAGAAAGGGTTCCTACACACAGAGGTGAAGAAGGCAACTCCACCGAGGTATTATTTAGGATTGTTGGAAGTGGAGCAATGCTTGTGTTCCTATGTGACTCCGTCGATGTACTATCCAAGCATGCTGGTAGCAGAGCAACACTAGAGATTAAAAACTATACTCTGAAAATCTTGAGCTCATGAGCTAATCTACCTACCCAATTCGAAAGACCATGATCTGGCTGATTCTTATGTTGTGTTCAATTGAGAAGGTACATAGGCGACAATGTCTTCCCATGGGGTAAGTGGAGAATCCAAATTAATATTCATGATGAATAAATACTCCCTGAAAGACCATTTCCCTACACTAAAAATGAACCAAGATAAAGAAGCTGGAATTCAATCAGTGTCTCGCCAAGTGTTGGAGTGGCTGCAACACCCTCCAAAAATTTTTCCTACACTCAAATTTCAGAGCCTGGTGTGGATCTTATGATTAGTCGTTCCTTAGTCCTTTATTGGTAAGCTCATAATTTCAATCTCCCTTCCTAAATATTGACATTCATTCACACTTTTATCTTTATATGCTATGTGTCATCTTGGGCCATGGGGATTATCACTTTTCATGCCAAGGGAAGTTTGTGTTTCTTCAAGGGGAAATATTTGTGATAATGGGTTATTCTCATCAAATAGACATGTTTCACACTCATTTCATCCACTCTTGCACAAGTAACACCTTTATCATCCAAAAGTATATCATCGGAGCCGCACTTGTCATAAGTTGCCACAAAGGTTGTTGCATTCAGAGAAGTATGTTTTTATATGTTCTATATGGTCTATGTTGTATCACTAAGTGTTCAAGTGTGTGATCATAAACACTGTTCAAATTGGTTCCACTAATGCTAGACTTAACCAAGTTCTGGAGTTTACCGAGCAACCTAGCCTCATCAAGCTTTCTTGAACTGTGCACTTTGCATCTGGAACCCTCAATCTTTTCCATTGGTTGTTGGAACTGTGCAATGTGTAGAAATCCTAGCCTCCCTTTGCATCCAAAACTATGTAGTGGTTTCCTATTGTCCTTCTCTCAGTTAGAACCTAATGTCTCTAGAAATTGTGCAATTTTTTCCCTTATACATCTCAGCTTTGTAGTCCACCTTGCCTCTTGAAAATATGGAGATGTGTCCTCCTAGGGCCTCATCCTGCAGCAGTCACTTCCCACATAGAATGCACAATTTTGTCTCTCAAACATCATGACGATGGATGACATGCTAGACGACTCTTAAGGAGTTGAGGAGAAAAGATAAGGAGACCAAGGAACCCATGACATGATAGAAGATCGGGATCACATGAAGACTCCATCAGATGCATAACCCTTTCCTAGGTAGGTATGGAAAGCAAAGCACATATTTTTGAAATAAACCTTTTAGCGTATAAGGACCAATAATCATTTTCATATCATAATGTTTTCAATCACATGCATGGTTGCAAGCACTAAAAGCCATTCCATGTGTTTCCTCAAAGTGTCTTGCTCCCTTTCACTTGTTGGATCCATTGTTGCCTTTTGGCATGTTTGCTTGTTATGTCATGTTTGCAAACCTTTCTAGTGATCTCAAAGGTTGGTCTTTATGTATAAAAGTTGTCCTAGTCATGTAAACACCTGTCACAATCATACACAAAGTCTTAAGAATTGTCACACAATTGTTGTCACGACTGTCCTAAGGCCTATGTCAAGTGTCTCACTTGTCACTTTTTGTTCTAGATAGTCTCATAGAGGGTAACTATTTTTATTGTTGTTCCAGTGGTCTATGTTGTTGTGTCATTGAAGAATGTTAAGCATGTGATTGCAATCTCAAGTTCCTCACAAGTTCACCTGCCTCCCACACTTAGCCATTTTTCAGAAAATCCTCTCGATCGAGAAAATCTCTTTCACCAGACCCTAACTGAGCTACACATTGCGCAGTCTCAACCCTCAATGATGTAGCCTTGCTGCTTGGAACTCTGCAGTGCATAGTCACTATTTCGTAGGGAAGTTGTACTGCACAATTCTAGATTTGAGAAGACTACGTTCATCCCCACAATTGTGTAGTAGCTTCTCCTAACTTGACCTGAACTACGCATTTCACAAGATTAGTCATCAAGCTTCCTCCATGCTTGTTGGAACCCAAAAATGCATTGAGAAACAAGCCTTCCTTTGCTTCCAGAACTATGCAGAATTTCTCCCCAATGTCCTCCCTCAGTTGAGACTCACTGATCTCCACAGCAATGGAGACATGTCCTCCCAACCCCTCTCTTTCTGTGTCCTACTTTTCCTCTGAACACTACACAGACCTACTTCCTAGGGTCCCATCTTGTAGCAACTACAGGCAGTATGAATTGCAAAATTGTGTCTCTCAGTGGCCTTTCCACAATTTTTCCTTCCAATGAAGACTATGCTTAGGAGTTCCATAGCTAAGACTGAGCTACACTATCTGCAATATCTGTGACCAGTCCCTGTCAACTAGAACTACGCAACGCGAAGTTACTGGGCCCTCTTTCCCAGCCTGTCACCTATCCTAGGATAATTCCATGGATAACAATGCATCATTTTAGACTAGGGTTTTTTGGATTTGATGTTGTCCCTGTAGGTTTTAACCCCATATAAAAATTACCTGCATAAGAATTCTAAAAATAGAGAATAAATAACGGCAAGAGCATAAAACATAAAATAGATATACATAGAGATTTTCCCCTGGATCCCAAAATCGGGACTACCAGATTGATTTTTCATTATGTTCTTTTCAATGTTACAATACATTTATATACATGTCGAAGCATCTATAAACTCCAATCCATTAAACCTGGATTAGAACATAATTGTAGTTCCCTTGACCAGATCTACAAAATACCATGGACAGTAAACTATCATGCCCAAAACCATGTGTGAAATCAATGCACAAAACCATAGGTAGGTCTACCCATCTAATATAGGGTCCAAAAAACATTTCCTAGGGTGGTTCCCTGAACCCCATATACGGGAGCTACCACCCCCCTACATACCCCCTTTTGATCCCTCGGCAGTGCCCCGTGGAATGTACAGAGAAAAATACCACCCCCTGCGTGTGGGTAGTTCTGGAAAGGATATAACACAACACAACATTCTCCCACTTGTTTTTCTCTTTCCCAAGGGAGCCATAGGAGATATTAGTCATTGATCCAGCCCAACAATGTCCATTATTTCTCTACACCAAGAGAACTTATCAATTCTCATAAATGTTTTTAATGAATCTGTAGTATTCTTCGAAGTGTCCACCTTTACCAGCAACAAATTTTTTTCCTCAACCATATCCCTCACAAAGTGATAGTGAACATCAATATGCTTTGTCTTTGAATGATAAACATGGTTACTTGCCAAGAAAATTGCACTTTTTCTATCACACTCTATCCTTATAGCTCGATGTACTAACCCCATACTTGCACATAATCTCTCGACCCAAACTACTTCCTTGCTTGCATGAGTGGATGCCATGTATTCTTCCTTGATGGTTGAAAGTGCCACTACAGAATATCTCTTACTGCACCTCCAAATAGGTTAAACACAATCAGTCTTTCTTATTATTTTTTTAATTGTTCTAGTGATTGCCAAAACCATATATAGATATGAATATGTATACACAGAACACAAAAGTCAACAGTTGGAATTAATGCTTTTATTAAAACTCAAGACAGTGCAATGAAATAAATACAATATAAGTATAAATCTGATTGTGAATAGTTGCCAAGCTCCAACTTGAACTTCAGTGAGGCTCCAACCTCCAGAGCACCAACTCTATTTTATAGTAGTTCTACACTTAGGAGCACCAACCCCAATGACTTCAGTCCTATTCAGTTCTGAGGCTCCAACCCAATCTTGCTATACACTAGTATGCTACTGCACTCTATTCAGCTGAGGTTCTCTCACTCCTACTCTCCTGCCTCTGCTACTTCTGTTGCCCCTATAGCCTCTGTTGCTTTTTCTACCTCTTTTGACTCTACTACTTCTACTATCTCACCCTCTGGTTCTTCACCACAACAATAGCACCAACAGTTCTCTGTTTTTACTGTTTTATACACTCTCATGCCTTTGTCCATTCATTTCCGCTTACTCGCTGGCTCTTTGGCTTCCTCCTCGCTAGCTTGAGCTTCGGCTTCCTCAACACTTGCTCGACCTTCTAGCTTCCCTCCTCCATTTGCTTTAGCTTCCTCTGTGCTCAAATTAACCAATGCTTCATGAGACACGTTCAAGAGGAAGAGGGGAGTAATTACAATAGAAATGATGCTTATTGAAAAATATCAGAAAGGTCGTTTTTTTTTTTCAAGTTCACAAGCTGTGAACTGTTATTTATTTGTAATTTAGATGCTCGAGATCAATTCCAGAAATGAGGCATTTCAACATATATTATATATATATATTATAGTATATATTATATATATATATATATATATATATTATATATATATATATAGTATATATATATATATATATTATATATTATATATAATATATATATATATATATATATATATATATATATTATATATATATATATATATATACCGATGGCCGATTCCCCTGCTAGACGCGATATTATATAAACTGTTTTTGATGCATCCATCGGGCCCATACCTCTATTGCAATTGGCACTCAGAAGAGTGTAATTCGTTTGTGTATTGTTGCGATGGGCGAATACGATAAAGCATTCAACCATAACATAGTTACGCATCGGGTCCACATGCGTCATCACAATTCACGCATAGCAAGAGGACAACCCTTTGGGTATTGCGATGTCAGAGTCTCGATAGGGTGGATATGATATTGCATTCAACTATAACACAATGCCGCATCGGGTCCGTGTACATTATTGCAATCGACGCTTGGGTGTGGGAAGGCTTCATAACATATGCGATTGTGACAAATGCGATAATGCATTGAACCATAGTTAATATTATTGTTAGGTCTGCAAGCTTATCGCAATCAGCACTCGGGTGTGGCAGGGATTTATGGCCTGTGATCTTCGCTCTAAAGTGTCGATGCGATAATTGTTATCAGCAATTGCAATGGTCCACTGGACATATTGTAACACTGCTCCCAAAGTGTAATGTGCCATAGATGCCCGCCAATAGTGTTAAGCCTATATATATGGGTTTTCTCTCCGCCGATAGTGTTAAAGCATACATATATGGGTTTTTGGCCTCTGATAGCTTCTGATAGTGTAATCTGCCTGCATATACACTATATTACTCCCTGATAGTGCATTCTTTGACATTCTTTCCCTCGTATTGTTATTTGTGGCATATATGGCTTCCAATTGTTGTTAAATGCATGCATATATATGTCTGCACTATTATAGCTCCAAATATCACTCTTGAGGTTTGTGATGCTGCACTCATGGCCTAGGGTAACCCCTCCTTCTAGACCTAGTCCAAAATTTAAAAAACAATGTTTTATTCCCTATACTCGACATTGCACTGAGCTAAACACGTGTATATGCGGGTCTGTGTATATCCAACCCACGTATATGTCTTAAAACACTAAAAAAAAAATAAATCTCCTTAATTTTGGGCGGAGATCATGGATTTCACATGTTGATTACTTGTTAGTGCCCGTGGCCCAACTCTTCCCAACAAATTCCCAACTAAAAAACTACTTTGGGAGAAGTATAAAAAGGCTTCACTGGGAAGGCCAAAGGGGGGAAAGAAGAGAAAGAAAGATTATTATGCTGAGATTTCCCTGACCAGGTCTGAAGATCGTAGTGCCTCCTGCACTTCCCCCATTTTACAGGAAACTCTTGTTTCCTTGTGTGTGTTGATGCCTTCATACTACTTGAGATATCATGGATTAAGTCATGGAAGGAGCTTGTTAAAGGCTTGAGGTTGGAAAAATACGGGAGATGGTTCCACTTGGAGCTTGCGAAAGGACGAATCAGGTGAAATTATTCCTTTCTGTACTTTATTTGTCTATAATAAAAGAAACACATGTCTTTGCTCCTGATATAAATCTTCTTCATATTTATGATATTCATGTTATGATTCATATGTGAATGGTTGTTTAATTGCATAACTAACTACATTTCATTATAATATGAAGATGGTTTCTTTATGATGTTTAGTCCATATAATGTTGTACTTTCTTGAATTGATTGTTTTGCAGGTCAAAGGAGCAAAAGGAACTCCAAGAAGGGGTTCTACCTTGGAAGGTTCTTCTCAAACGTAGGACCTCAGGTATGCCCTCTATCATAGAGTTTGGTTATATTAGCATTATGGCTGTATGGAATGTGTGTTTCTCTACATAGATAACCTCCAGTCTGCTAGGGTATTCACCCAAGACCCTAGGGGAATTTATCCCACAACAGAACTGGCGACTACACTAGGGACAACAATATTATTGTTCCTAGTTTGGGTGTATCCAAGCCAATCAGGGCTCAGCTGTCTATTTACTTGCTTTTACTGTGTAGTCTATTCTTGAATTGCAAGCTTTGATTAGTTTTCCAGACTGTTTCTTTTGTTTTTCATGAAAGATTTTATATACGTAATTTTTTCCGTTTACAGAAGCGTATATACACATCTTTCCTTAAGTGAAACTGCGTATACGCATGTTTCCTTAAGCCTTGTCGTGTATACACGCACCTGTGGACAAACACAATCATGTATATCTTATAATTTTGAAGATTTTTAAAATCTTTTTGTTTTTGGAAGTTTGTATGCTGGTCTGATTCAGTCTGGAATAGTTATTGTTCTATCACAGTCTTTAGTTTTACAGCAAACATCTTATTTCAAATTATCTTTGATTGTGAAAAGGTTGGTATTGTTTGTTTTTCTTGCAAACGTCATTGTTTTTGCTTAAGCACACAAGGTTTCTGGTAAGGAATCTTGGCTGCTCTGCGTCTTCAGGGCAGAAAGATTGATTTCAATCTTTGTGTTGAGCTTTGTTTTGGTGACTTCTTGGTTTGCATATCCAAACTATATCTTTATGACCATTTTATTCTCTTGCTTTCCGAAAATTGTTGGTTCGTACTCTCTTGAAAGTTGTCTTTTTCAATCTTTTGGTTTTCATCGCGAAGCTCGTCTAGCTGCTTTTTTATTGTTAAGAGCATTTCGAAGCACCTTTGTTGTTGAGTTCGCACTTGCTTTGTGTTGCAAATTCACAAATTGTTCCATTGCCTATTCTTTGATCATAAAGTTTCAGTCTTGTTAGAGCACTTTTGAAAAGTCATTTTTTGTTTTGCTTTTGAAGGAAATTTCTTGAAACTTTGTTTTGCTTTCTTGAACTTTGTTTTGATTTAGTTTTCCTTTTTGTTGAGTGAAAGTGCATTTTGTTTGTCTTCATCTTTCTTTTAGTGCTTAGATGAAATAAGCATCAAAAAACTTATATTCCATCTAAACATTTTAAGTGGCAAATTAAAAATTGATAAACAAGTAACTTTCATTTCTTGATTTAAGAGTAGTCTTGAATTTTGCATCAGCATGTACTTGATGCATTAGGATTAATTTGTGCATATTTCTAGGCATCTATAGTTTTGTTAGCTTTTGTGAGTGTGAAGTTTGAAGAAAAGAAAAGAAAAAGTTGTAGCTTTATTTGAAGTTCCTCTAAACCCTGTAGAAATTTCTTTCATCGAAAAACGAAAGCAAGTGCATTTGTATGTAGTTTGGTTTTTATTAATTTATTTTGCGTCAAAACACCACTAGTTTCACTTCCGCTTATCCCTTGACTTAAATAATATCCCATTTAAAATCAAGCGCTAATTAAAATATAATAGAAATTTTTATATTTGTCAAGTTAGACACACCAACAAGTTTTAGGATATTTTAGGACCTTGGATTAGGTGAGTGGAGAGTTAATAGTCCAAGGCCATTTAAACTGTCAAATATAGGAGTCTGAATAGTGAGTGAAAATCCAATAGTGTTAGGAAGACCAGGAAAGCTCCGGATCTGGGAGTTAAGCACGAGGGTCTGTGAAGGCAGGGAAGAGAGATACCCCCTCTCCTACTTCTCCGAACTTACCTCACGACTGTTCCGCCTGGCTTTTGATACGAGTTGATAACCTTAGTTGCTACTCCTAGGGATCTACACAAGTGGCTGCAGAGGGGAATCCTGTGGCACCTGAGGTTCACGTCATATCACTTTCAACAGTACTACTGGAGGGCACCCTTGCAAAGCTTGGGGGATTGCACCGGCGCAGGCTGAGGTCAGCGTAACTTCCTCTGATACCTTCGCTGATAGGACTGGGCTGTCATTATCCTAGACTATCTTTAGAAGCCCCCTTACTTCATTTTCTTGTATTTTGGTGTCCAGTCCTCATCACCCGGAGCGGAAATAGTTGGAAGTAGTTTGACTGGCTGATATATTTTAGGGAATTTTTAGTGAGTGCTCTTTGCTCCTTGTATATAGTTGGCTTTAGGTATTTTCATCTAGTCACATTTGGACTTTGTGTTTTGAGTGACTGTCTTACCACTCTGCTAATTTTGAAATGCTTTTGGCCATTCTTTCAGAAGTTGTGGAGTTGCCTCCTCAAGGGCAAATGTTTTAATTGCCTATCTTTCTTCCTTGAAAGTTATTTCTACATTCCCGTAAGGGAAGGGTCTGCGAATCAGTTAGATATGGCCAATATTCCTGTTGAAACCAACCAAGGTACCCTCCCAAAAGGGGATCCTTGTGCTTTTCCTTTCTTTCGAAACGTTGGTACTCCTTTGATGGCCACTTTAAATATTCCTGGGTTGAATGTTGGACTACCCATTTGGCTATGGTCCACTCCGAATATTCCAAATGCTCTTGAAGCTTCTCAGTTGAATGCTTTAATTCAAGGGCATCACATGGGTGCTAATTGTTCATATTCTTTCAAAGAGAAATACGGGATTCCTTTTTCTCCTCCTTCCTGTAATAAGAAATCTAAAAAGAGGAGAAAGAGGAAGTCAAAGAAGAAGAATAATACTAGCACTTCATCTTCAACCTCTGCTAGTCATGTTGGAGAAAAGCCTTCAGCCACTGCTAGTCATGCTAGGGGCACAAGTCTAGTCACTGCAACTCATACTAGCAAAGAGTCAGGATCATTTGCAAGTCATGTTCAGGACTCTGCGCAGACCACTGCTAGTCATATTAGCAAAATGGAGGTTGATAAGAAACCTGGACGTAGAGGTTTTCAACCTAAGTTCC
Source organism: Pinus taeda (assembly GCA_000404065.3). NCBI lineage: Eukaryota > Viridiplantae > Streptophyta > Pinopsida > Pinales > Pinaceae > Pinus > Pinus taeda. The sequence goes on along the minus strand of APFE030828705.1, from coordinate 48,126 downwards.
CTTGTAAGATATGCAAGGAAGACCATCTTACTCATTTATGCCCCGGTATTCCAGAGGTTCAAAGAGTATGGTCTGAGTCTGAAAGTACTTCTACTCCTACCTATGATATGGTTTCTCATCAATCCCATCAGCCATTGGTTGATAAGGCGGTTGAGCCAGTGCAGTCGTTGGCTGATTACACTCCTCTTTTGGGGGGTGAAGTGCCTAACAAAAGAGTCTGTTTGATTTCGAGAATAGAGTCTTCTGTTATAGGGGGCATTCCGGTTTCTTCGAATGTTCCCCCTCCAAGTTCTAACAATGTTTCCTTTGACTAGGATAGTCTTGTCGAGCCTCATCTTCCTTCCGCTCTACCTTTCCAAATAAAGGTCAGAGTTAATTCCACAAATGTCTATCGATTTATGGTGGTGTTGATGCCCCGAAAATCGGGTCGACAACAAGGGGGATAACCGCCCCGTCCGGACCTTGGTTGACATCTCCTTATCCGTTTGGTATAGCGAGTCCAACTGGGGATAATGGGACCAGTTTCCCAATCTAAGGGTGTGTGTGTGTGCAGGATCGGATGTTGCAGATCTAAAATTTCCTATCTAAACTACTTTAATCTAACTCTATGCTATTGTAATCTAATGAAAATAGCACATCTAATCTATGCTAACCCAGGATGTAATTCTTCTATTATGCGATCTAAAGAGATTTCATATAATAACTGGTAATAAAGATCATTCAGTGATTATAAGAATGGAAATCAATTAAGATGAACCCTTTGCATAAAAAGTTAGGCAAAACAGTTGTGAACAACATATCGATAATAAGTTATTCAAACATTAAACATAAACAAATGGCTCCACCGTACAAAAGTGCCAAATGGTAACACAACATTCATGTAATAATATATAAGCAACTAAAAACTGTATATAAGCAGAAATGGTCAAGAAATAAAAGTACCATTTATGACTGGTCCTACTCATAAGCTTCAAGCAACAATGATTTATCTCTCCTTGTTCTAATATCTACTAAGAGTACAGAAGTGCAACATCAGTAGCAGATATCAAATTCAAACATCAATAAATCTTGATCCTTTCATTCATCAAAACCTCCTCTGAGGGTGCAAAAGTGCATGTTCTGAGGATACGTTTTTGACAAATTCCTGGACCCTTCTCTAAATGCATGAGAAGGGTTTAAATAATGCTAACTAAATAACTTAATTACGTAGATTTACGATACAGTTTAAACGACCACCCTTTTCCTAAGCAAACTTATTTCTAAAAAATCGAATCTAATTCCTAACTATTTCTGCTTTTGCTCCTTAATGTTGCAAGCATTCAACATATGTCTCGGAAGAGTCGGTTGGTTGCCTTATGCTTTTTCTATCTTGATTTCCAGACTTGCAAATGACTAAGCAAGTTAGGGACCTTGCATTGAAAACTGCCTCCGTTCTTTGATCCGGGCCTTTCTAGTGCGTTTTTCGCCTTTATCGCCTTTTCCTTTACTGGGTATAAGCTTCAGGATTTTTTTTGTAAACATGTTGCTTTTGTGAGGTTTTGACCCTGAGTGTTGAGTCGGTACTGATGTCAGCATCTGTTCAGAAATACTCTGGAATTCGTGGTTCCGTTGCATGCGGTATCCGTTTATGAGGGCATCTGTTCTCTGTCTCCAAGCGTTGAGGCTTTCCCTTTTTCCTTAGATGTTTCTTGTTTTTCATTCTTGCAGTTCACGCGAAGGAAAAAGAGTAATGACAATAAATATTGATGTGAAAGCTCTAAGCTCTACGAATGTATAAAATAATGTTACCCATTGTGAACTGACTCTCTTGACAAACACAAAATTGTCCTTCACTAACACTTTGGCGTACATTCATTAATTTTCTTTAAGGTGCACATCCAATTTTTTGGTTTATGGACAACTTTTTTTATAATGTTGAGCCGAGGAAAATTTGCGATGGGCGATTTCTGCAACTTGCATTACATCATCGCGTTATTGCATTTTGTCAAGGTTGTGATGTCGCAGATCGCAGATCGAATATTGTAGCATCGCAGCATCGCATTTATCGCAGATCATGTTAAATCATTGTGTGTTGTTTATGTGATGTTGCGACATGCGATGTTGCATATCGGCCATTGGAGATTTCTTAAGATCTTCATTTATGGGCGTTTCTTAATGTATGCGATGCGATGAATTTCGCGTCGCTTTTTCGCAGTTTTTATTGTGCTCATAAAGAAATCTTCTAGCCTCTTCTCGCGATGCGATATATTTTTAAGGAGTATAATACAATTTTTTTTTGAATTTTTTACTAAGGGTCCCCCCTTGTTTTATGTTATTGCTAATACTAAAGAAGGAGGGGGGTTGTTGGTGGCCACAACAATGGCGATTCACTTGGAAGAACGAGTTATCTCTGCTTTTCTTATTGAATCTTAACTTCCAAAATAGAAACATTTTCATAAATCTAAATTTTTTTATGGATAGATAGAGTACATTATGCCTTATCCTATCAATGATATTTTGTTTCAACCTATTTTATTCTAATTGTTTGCTTCCTCAGGCTTGTCCTTGTATTTACATCAGCCATTACTTGGTCTTGTAAAGATAAAATAAAGTTTTCTCTGTGTTCCAGTTTTTTAAAATATGCTCGTTTGTCGTAGGTAGAGCCTCTGCTGCCAGCAGGCGTCCATAGCCTCGACAGGGTTACCTATTACCCAGCAATAATCCTTTATGCTGCTTAAGGTGATCTACAACTTTCAAAGAAAAACCCACATTGACACTTTTTCTTTGATTTTCTTTCTTATCCTTAAAGAACAATGTCTTGGTTTGGTAGCCAAATTATGACATAGTCATTCACTTGATTTACACTCTTGTTGAACAAGATGGCTCGTGATGAGACCCCTTGTCTTTTGATTTCAACAATCTTGAGTCATTGCCCTGTTTTGATGGATAGTATTAGCAAAGTCAGCAATTTATAATATCTGTGATCATGATAAGCCGGCTCGTGATGAGACCTCTTATTCTTTAAGATAAAGTGTATTCATGGATTGTTCCTCTGAATGTTGCAATTTTCTCTAGCAGGGAGGGAGCCATTGTTTTCCTTAAGAAAGCTCTGGACGACAATAATAGACTTTGAAAATACCTATTTTTACAGAGAATCTTTATTTTGTTATTGATACCTTTCATTGTGCTGATATAAAACAATTTCTTTGCTCAAGGTTGCTTTCGTCAAAATTTTTTGAAGTTGAAACTAGCATCATATCTAGGCTAAAGTTTTTAACTGTATGTGTCAATAATAAAGATCAGATTCTAAAAAGAATTTTTTCCATTTATACAAGCAGAAAGCTCAAAAATCTTAAAGAGAATTGGTTTCTTTTCTGTGAATACCTATAGTAACCATTTACAATTGTTTTTATTAAAAAAAAAAAAAAAAAAAAAAAAAAAAAAAAAAAAAAAAAAAAAAAAAACTATTCTACAAAAATAGAAGAACGATCTTCTATGGAAAATATATTTTAAGGATTTTTCCATTAACAGGCAAATGATCCCTTCTACCTGCTAAATCCTATAAGACAAACATTGATGGACCTATGACTTCAACAATCTGAAAAGGACCAAACCACATCTTTTGAAATTTTGTATGTTTGCCCTTTTCTTCTTGTGCCTTATCCCATTTTAAAACTAAATCTCCCATTTGAAAAATTTTTCTGGTCATTATGTTTGAATCAAAAGAGGATTTTATTAGCGCTTGATGATGAGCATGGGTTTTCTTAGCTTGTTCTCGTTGTTCTTCTAATTTAATTATTTCCATTTGTCTTAGTTGTATGGAGGAAGTAGGTGCGTCATCAATGTATTGTATTAAAGACAAGGAGGGAATGACTAAGTGAGTTGGAAGAACCACTTCTTTCCCATAAACTAAATTAAAGGGAGAAGTGTCGATCGAAGATTTTTTCGTTATTCTATCTTCCCATAAAGCATTTACCAAAGCTTTATGCAAATTCTTTTGGTTCTGGTCAACTATTCTTTTAATAATCCTGATTAGGTTTTTATTTGTTGACTCAGCTAACCCATTACCTTACAGATAGTAATTGGCTGAATATTTTAGTTTGAATCCTCTTTTAAGTGCAAATTCAGTCATTGCATTTCCAGAAAAGTATGATGCATTATCAAACATTAAAGCCAATGGCAATCCAAACCTACTGATTATAAATTGATCTATGAATTCAATAATATTTTCAGAATTGGCTGTCTTGAGAGGAACTGCTTCTACCCATTTAGTAAAATAATCTGTTGTCGTGAGGATGTATCTCTGCTGCTTAGAAGAGTGAGGAATGATCTCACCTATTATGTCCAAGCCCCACTAAGTGAACGGTTGCTCGATGTTTACCAGCTGTAGTGGCAGGGACGGTTTCTTTTGTCTTCCAGCAGTAGTTTGGCAGACTTGACATTTCCTCACGTAACTGTGTGAGTCTTTGAACAGCGTAGGCCAATAATATCCTGCACGTAAGATTTTATGTGCAGCAGTGTCTCCAGCATAGTGTCCGCCTACTGGTTGGTCGTGGAGTTCCTCCAAAACTTTTTCAGCTTCAGTTTTTTCAAGACATCTAAGAAGAACATAATCATAATTCTTTCTAAAAAGAATATCATTTATGAGCTGATATTGTTTAGCTTTCAACCTCAGAGATCTTTTCTTAGTGTGATCCAGGTGTGATGGAGCATACCCATTCTTAAGAAAATAAATGATGTCAGCATACAATGATTCTGCGTCGTTTAGGCTTACCTCACACATCTGTACCTCTTCAGATGAATTTTCAGAAATTTGCGATGCTCCAGCCAACATTTTGTAGAAGCCTCGACCTCTTACAATGTTTTCTGGTTTGATTTCAAGGTCGTATTCCTGTAAAGCAGTGATCTAATTGGCCCTTTTCTCACCCACATCTTTCTGTACTAGAACATTTCTTACCGCTGGAAACGGTACTATGATCTTAGTACGGGTTTTAAGTAAGAAAGGTCTGAAATATTTGATTGCTTTGAAAACAGCATAGGCCGGTTTCTCTACATCTGGATAATTGAGTTCAATACCTTGGAAATTTGAGCTAAAAAACGCAATTGGGGCTTCCGCTTTTTTCTTGATTTGCTTGAGTTAGAATCATGGCATATGATTTCTCTGAGGCAAATGTGTATTAAATAAAAGATTCAGAAAAATTCGAGGTTTCTAAAGATGGAGCATTAATAATAGCTTGTTTGATCAGGTTGAATGCTTCATGTTCATCTTGACCCCAGTTAAAATTTGAATTCTTTTTAATCATGTTTTGCAAAGGAGACACAATTCGTGAAAAATCTGGGACTAAATCCCTTTACAAAATTGATTTGACAAAGGAAAGATTGCATGGCCTTTTTATTATGAGGTAGGGATATTTCAGAAATTTCTTTGATTATGTCAGGATCAATGTGAATACCGGATTTTGACACTATGAATCCTAGAAGCTTTCCTTCACTTAATGCGAAAAAAGATTTCTTTGGGTTAAGTGAGATTCCATACCTTAAACATCATTGAAATATTTGTTTTAAATATTTGAGATGGTCGCTTCGCTTCTTGGAGTACACTGTTATATCATCCAAATAAATTACTATGGATTTATTGACTAAACCCTTGAATGCGATGTCCATGGCTCTCTGAAATGTAGCGCCAACGTTAATCAAACCAAATGGCATCTTCCGATATGTGTATGTGCCCCATTTAGTTCTAAATGTGGTTTTCAACTGATCATCGAGACGTATCAGCACTTGATTATATCCTGAAAATCCATCCAAGAAAGTCATCAGTTCTGAGCCTGCTATTGCCTGTAGTATTTGTTCCATAGGTGGAAGAGGAAAATTGTCTTTTTGACAGGCTTGGTTAAGATTCCCTAAATCGATACAGATTCTAATATCTCCATTTTTCTTTCTAACGGTACCATATTGGAGACCCATTTGGAATGTCTGACGGGGAAAATTATTCTGGCTTTTAATAACTTATTTAGCTCATTTTTTATCTAATTTTCTAAATTGGGGTGGATCTTTCTCAGTTTCTGTTGGACAGGTTTTTCATTACTGATCATAGGGATAGTATGCTGAATGATAGAAGTGTCGTATGTCTTTAGTTCATGATAATTCCAGGAAAAAACATTTTATATTGTGTCAAAAGACGAATATACGCTAGTTTTTCTTCAGGGGCTAGGCCGAGGCCTAGGTTAATGTTTTGTGGTTTATCATCGGTTCCTAGGTTTACTAATTCGTAGTTCAGAGTTGGACTGTAGAGCTTTGAATTGGTAGACCTTTTAAACCAATTTTTTAAATCGTATAAGTCTTCTAACTTAACCACCAGTTTAGGTATAGCATTATCAGTGCTATTTTGTTGTATTTGTTGATCATGATGGTCTTCGTCAATTATTTGATTGGAGTAGGATCCTTCAGAAGTGAGGAAATTTACAATATCAGGATCGTCATTGAATACTCTCCAGTTTGTAATGTGTTCAGGGATGGACGGTCTAAAGAATTAATTTATTGAGAACTATCTGGACTAAAATGTTTCGGAGGAGTAAGCTTAGAGGCATTCGTTAGCCAAAAGGTCTGTACTCACGTTTTGGAGTCTCGGGATTGAAGAAATATTAAATGCTATGAAATGCCTCAGTCAGATCTTGTACTAAGATTGATAGTGTTTTAAATGACCTGATAAGCAATGTATAGTGTTACATACCTGTTTGACGACAATCTCAGAGTCTCCAAAGACTTGAAGATACTTGACGTTCAACCTGATTGCTTTGTACAGGCCTTGCACCAAGGCCTCGTATTCTGCTATATTGTTTGTGCAATTGAATTCGAGTCTGCACATAAGCATGGTCTTATTTCCTTCTGGACTAATCAGAATGCATCCTACTCCTGCTCCTTCTTTAGATTTAGAGCCATCAAAACATAATTTCCAAAACAAAGATGTATTCACAGGTTTATCTAAAAAATTAACACACTTTGAACTATCGGTTTGGGAAAAAATTTCGACTTGGGACAAAATTGAATTTTCCAAGTAGGGAGATGTGTGAGCATTGAAACTGCCGAGAAAAGAATCTACCGAGTAATTTCCTATGATACTGTTGTTATACGCTACTGTTTCATTTTATCCCTCTAATTCTGTTACGATGTACTTCTGGTGTAACTCTCGTTCAACCTTTATTTGATTTGGTTTACCGTTGTAGGGTAACCACATGTGCGACCAGTCGGTTGCGAAGTATCCATGGAGTTTTCCGGACCAATCTCTGCTAAGAATTAGGCCATAAAATTCTGGGATATCAGCCACTAGAATGTCAATAACCTGACATATCTTCGGGTTGGATGACAATCTTATGGTTACTTGATTAAGTTCACCAATCACTTCGACTTGAGATCGATCAAGTTGAACTATGCGCACTGTGGATTTTTGTGGTTGAACATTTAACTTGGCACATACTTGTCTGGGTAAAATATTCGATGAAGCACTGGAATCTACCAAACAATTGTGCACATTTTTATTGAAAATTTCATAAGTGAGAAGAAACGGGGGAGTGTGAGATCTTGATCTTCCTCCAATTAAGGCGATCTCATTTGGATATATCTTATTGATCGCGCTAGTTGGACGTCCTCCCATGTTGTGGGAAGCTTGAGAGAGTACAGCGGTAGGCAAAGATGAAATAGGCACGACATGTACTTCTTTCATCATTATCTTCTCTTGATGTTTCAGTTTGCTCAATTCGTAAAGGGTAATATTAGCCCTAGTCTTTTTCATGTCATCAATGATATTGTACTCCATTTCATCCGACACTATTAGTGTTTTTGATGGAGTTGTTTGATATGCTTGGACTGGGCTAGATTGGGTTGCTTTAGTGGTCATTTTCTTTGTTGCGACTTTATCTTTTGCTGCAGGGCTTGCGCTCTTCTGCTTAGAGGTAGTTTGGGGAGGATCAAGCTGATTTTTGCTTCGTGTGCTAACTGGAAATACTTCTTGATCTTCTTCTTGTGGGAGGATGAAATCCCACATTCCTTGTAATTCCACAACTTCTTCGTCATCAGTCTGCTCTTCAGTGGAACTTTCTTCTTCTTCCTCTTCCTCGGATTCAGCATTTGAAATGGCATTGGGTGGTTTTGCATCCATCGAAGGACCTCTTTTAAAAGCTCTGTAGGGCTTTTTTGAAGAAGCTTCTGCTATTTGTATTTTTATGTCAACCATCTCGTTAGACATGGTCTTCAAAACTTTCTGCAATCCTTCCAAATTGAAAGGGTCTTTTGCTTGTTTCTTTTTTGAGTCTTCTTTGAAGGTGATTTTTTTAGATTTGCGTTCCTCTATTATGGATCTCTTTTCCAAGGCTATTACACGTTTCTCTACTGTTATTGCCTCTGTCATGTTTTCAAATAAGGTTGTTTTATTTGCTATACCCACGAAGATTGTTGTGTTTGATGGTAAAGCAGTAATATACCATTCACATCGTACTTCTTCACTGGGTTGGGAAGCAGTGGGAATTTTGTTGAGAATTTTATTGAACTGTAAATGAAATCTTTGATAGGCTTTTTAGCTTGGGCTTTAAGATGGATAGGTCATTGATTAACGTTGCCATTGATCTGTCATCACCAAACTTGGTAAGGAATTGATTATGGAAGATATCCCAACTTGTGATAGACCCGTAGGGTAGTGAAAAGTACCATGACCCAACTGTCCCTTGCAGTGTATAGGGAAAAAGCCGAACAACAACGTCTTCATTGGTAACTCCATTGAGATTGATAGAAAGCATGAAATTGTTTATGTGTTCTTCCGCTAGCATGCCTGCTTCTGGATTGAATTTGGGCAGCCATTTCTTAGGATGTGCCGGTATTGGACTCAAGCGGGTAGGCATTAAAACTGCTCCAGGGTTGTTCCATGGAGACTAGGCCATCGTTGAGCTGCTAGTAGAGGAAAGTGCAGAAGATGATCCCTGTGGCTGGGAAGATAAGGATACTATGATCGTAGATAATTGAAGAGGGGTCGTGGGGGTTCTAGTAGACGGATGGATGATGGTTTGGAATGGAGGTGTGGGTGGTTGACTTCGTGGTGGGGTAGTTGAAATGGATGATATAGACGAAAGAGTCTCACTGTCAGACTCTTGCGGTAATTTCCTCACTCTTTTCCTGGTGGGAAGAGGCAACTTAGTTGGCTGAATGCCAAATTTTTCACTCTTTAACCTGGTTAGGGGTTGAGCAGGATTGTACTGCGAAGTCACACTGCTTTGAGATTTATCAAACCTCTGAGGAGAAACAAAAAACCCCTGAAGTTTGTGAATCAGAGATTCAACTTCAGGAGGTTCAATGGTCGATTGGCGTGAAATATTAGGGTGTGTAGCAGTGGTTGATACTCAAGCGACTTCTGACTCTGGATTCAAACATACTTGGGAAGTCGGAGGAGATGATGAGGGCGATCTACTCTTAGAATGGTATTTAGATTTTGATTTAGGTGTCATTCATAGTTCAGGCCCTCCTTTTAGCACCAAATATGTTGATGCCCCAAAAATCGGGTCGACAACAAGGGGAATAACCGCCCGGTCTAGACCTTGCTTGACAGCTCCTTATCCGTTTGGTATAGTGGGTCCAACTGGGGATAATAGGACTAGTTTCCCAATCTAAGGGTGTGTGTGTGTGCAGGATCGGATGTTGCAGATCTAAAAGTTCCTATCTAAACTACTTTAATCTAACTCTATGCTATTGTAATCTAATGAAAACAACACATCTAATCTATGCTAACCCGGGATGTAATTCTTCTATTATGCGATCTAAAGAGATTTCATATAATAACTGGTAATAAAGATCATTAAGAGATTATAAGAATTGAAATCAATTAAGATGAACCACTTTGCATAAAAATTTAGGCAAAACAGTTGTGAACAACATATCGCATAATAAGTTATTCACACATTAAACATAAATAAATGGCTCCACCGTACAAAAATGCAAAATGGTAACACAAAAATTCATGTAATAATATATAAGCAACTAAAAACTGTATATTGCTTTAAGAATATACGCAGAAATGGTCAAGAGATAAAAGTACCATATATGACTGGTCCTACTCATAAGCTTCAAGCAACAATGATTTATCTCTCCTTGTTCTAATATCTACTAAGAGTACAGAAGTGAAACATCAGTAGCAGATATCAAATACAAACATCAATAAATATTGATCCTTTCATTCATCAAAACCTCCTCTGAGGGTGCAAAAGTGCATGTTCTGAGGATAAGTTTTTGACAAATTCCTAGACCCTTCTCTAAATGCATGAGAAGGGTTTAAATACTGCTAACTAAATAACTTAATTACATAGATTTAGGATACAGTTTAAACGACCGCCCTTTTTCTAAGCAAACTTATTTCTAAAAAATCGAATCTAATTCCTAACTATTTATGCTTTTTCTCCTTAATGTTGCAAGCATTCAACATTTTCCTGGGAAGAGTCGGCTGGTTGCCTTCTGCTTTTGCTATCTTGATTTCCTGACTTGCGAATGACTAAGCAAGTTAGGGACCTTGCATCGAAAACTGCCTCCGTTCTTTGATCCGGGCCTTTCTGTTGTGTTTTTTGCCTTTAGCGCCTTTTCCTTTACCGGGTATAAGCTTCAGGATTTTTTTTTGTAAACATGCTGCTTTTGTGAGCTTTTGACTCTAAGTGTTGAGTCGGCTACTGATGTCAGCATCTGTTCAGAAATACTCTGGAATTCGCGGTTCCATTGCATGCGGTATCCGTTTATGAGGGCATCTCTTCTCTGTCTCTGAGCGTTGACGCTTTCCCTTTTTCCTTAGATGTATCCTGTTTTTCATTCCTGCAGTTCACGCGAAGGAAAAAGAGTAATGAAAATAAATATTGATGCGAAAGATCTAAGCTCTACGAATGTATAAAATAATGTTACCCATTGTGAACTGACTCTCTTGAGAAACACAAAATTGTCCTTCATTAACACTTTGGTGTACATTCATTAATTTTCTTTAAGGTGCGCATCCATTTTTTTGGTTTACGGACAGCTTTATTTTGAATGTTGAGCCGAGGAAAATTTGCGATGGGCGATTTCTGCAACTTGCATTATGTCATCGCGTTATCGCATTTTGTCAAGGTTGTGATGTCGCAGATCGCAGATTGTAGCATCGCAGCATCGTAGCATCGCATTTATCTTAGATCGTGTTAAATCATTGTGTGTTGTTTATGTGATGTTGCGACATGCGATGTCTCATATCGGCCATCGGAGATTTCTTAAGATCTTCATTTATGGGCATTTCTTAATGTATGCGATGCGATGAATTTCACGTCGCTTTTTCGCAGTTTTTATTGTGCTCATAAAGAAATGTTCTTGTCTCTTCTCGCGATGCGATATATTTTAAGGAGTATAATACAATTTTTTTTTTGAATTTTTTACTAAGGTTCCCCACTTGTTTTATGTTATTGCTAATACTAAAGAAGGAGGGGGGTTGTTGGTGGCCACAATAGGTGGATGAAGGATGCTCTGCAAGTATTATATCCTCTTTGACTTAGAAATCTTTGGGTTCCCCAAAGTTGTTGATAGCTCAGAGTCAGTTGTTAGCCTATGATCAAAGGCCTAGTGAATCTATAGGTGTTCTTCCTCAATTGCCTATCACTTTATGTGGGAAGTGTTAGCCTCCTGTTGCAGCAGGTTACTCATATTTCATGATTGAAATTTTTACAGGCCAAATATGTCATACTTTGCATGCTGCAATGCTCCATATTTGCTAAACAGTCACCAAGGAAAGAAGGCTACTCAAAGTTCATCTACTGCATTCCAATTTTGAAGAATCATTCTAGTTTTATACAATTCACAGCTAAAGGGAGGTCCAAACAGCTTAATCTTGGTCTCCCTAGGTTTCAATTTCCTGTTTTAGAATATAGAGAATGAAAATATGTCCAAACAGCTTAATCTTGGTAGATTCTTAGATAGGTAGAGAATCAAAGGAGCCCAACTACTTAATCTGGGCCCTTGCAAGAAATAAGGGTAGATTGTAGATAGGAAGGCATAAAAAGAAAAAATTGAAATGCTGGGTCTACAAGTCTAAGTGCACCCAAATCAAAAGAAGAAAAAATGTTAGGTAAGTAGGCTGGGTAGGTAGTTTTGAGGTTGCAAAATCTTGATTTCTGATCAATTCTATGTTTTCAAAATATCATCTCTACTCAAGGCACAATCATCAGGCAGTTTCATGTGAAGGAGCTCAAATCAGGCATAACTAACTTCCCTTTTTTCCTCTTCCCCAAATCATTAACTAATTCCCCAAAAAGAGGTCAAGATCTGCTTGATATCTCTTAGTTTCATCATTCCCCATATCATTAGTCTGGGTGAAGATCTGCTTCACTCAAGGAGGGTCCATACTTTCTCTATAACGTTCTATCTCCCTTTTGAAGCCTAAGATCTCTGAAACTTAGCGCTTTCTTGTCATCTCCATATTAACTACTGACATTATTATTTAACTCCGTATATTTTCCCCATCCCCCTACTAAAACTATGTAGATAAATTTCCATTCTCATGTGTTTGGACCCCTTCCAAAACACTAAGAAAACCCTTTCCAAATGCAAAACCCCCCCTTGCGCATTTCTCTTTGGAAATTATTAATGTTTGTTTAATAAATTTCCAACACGCCAAAACCCATTAAACCCATTTCCTAAAGTTTAAAACCCACAGTGCCGCGGAAAATTAAACCTTTAACGCGCACGCGCTTTTACTAAACCCCGCGCATCTCCCTATCCCATCCACCGTCGGATCTCCCCCCCAGATCCGACATCCCTTCTTCAAATCGGGCACCCTATTGTGGTGGTAGGTTACCACTTGATGTCCGACGGTTTTACCGTCGTACACTGGGAGAGGTGGCAGCCTCCCATTGCATCAGGCCGCCCCTGACAAAAACCACCTCCGTACCAAAGGTGGTCCGATGCACAGGAAAAACCGCCCTCCCCTCACGTAACAGGAGCGCCACCTCACCCTGCCACGTCGCCTCCACATCACCTCACACAGTCTGCGCCGGCCCACGTCACCCTGCCACGTGTCTCTGCCATGTCACCCCGCCATACTACCACGTCAACTTGATGACGTTAGCATGTTGAGGTCATATCCGTACCAAAGGACCCCACTGCTGACATCAGCATGCTGACGTCATCCGCTGTATAGCTACCATCATGCTGACGTCAGTAGCCAAAAAAACGGAAATTTGCGCAAGCGCGAAAGTCGAGCTTCGGAGCTCCAGAATGAGAAACGGAGGCAGTTTTCAATGCGCGATTAGCGCAAAGCGCTAATCGCACGTCACGACGGGAAATAGGCCATATTGGGGAATCTTTAGGGAATCTTTTGATTCCTTGGCCCTGTTTGCGCCGAAAAAGCCTGAAATTGCCCGATTTTGCCAAATTAAACAAATTTGAAGACAGAGAGAGACCAAGAACAAAGATGAAAGAGAATCAGATCAAATATGCAGACAAAAAGCACGTCAAACAGTATCACGAAGCGGCGAAGACCATCAATGTAGCAACAAAGTGTATCAAAGGATATTTTCACAGGGCTCGAGGCAAATCCAGCATTAAAACGAAAGCTCTGAAAGTCAAGAAGCAATTGAAGACGCATTGAAGGCTCACCAGCACAAATGACTGCACATTAAACTCACAGAAGATCAGTGGACCATAACTCAATGCACAGTTATGACAGAACCACTGCACCAAGTCACACAGTACACCTCATCAACTCAACTTGATTCAGTTGCCTGTAGCGCAGACCAAAGGACATACTTGCATTTAATTCCAGCAACAATTAAGTTTTAGAAAAATCTTTTTTCGGCAGACCTATTTAGGTCAATTGTAATAAATGACTTCAAATATTTTGCTTATATATACCACCCTAAAAAATGGAGTTGGTTGGTTGGTTGATCAGTAGCTTGATCTTTGTTATTCTGATCTTTCTCTCAAGAAGAGACTTGCACTGTAACTGTGATGCTTTCTATAATCAAAGACTGCTGAAAGAATGGATTCTGAAACTGTCTGCTGTGTTTTATTGGCCGAGGAGTGATTGTGGAATTCCTGTGCTTCGACATGTTCAATAAGTGTTTCTTAACTATGTCAGTTTTATTCATGTTTGTTTTATCAGAAATCCGACCTCTAAATGGCAGAAAAGAAGAATAGCTTAGGATTTGCTTAACTGCACCTTAGGCTCAATTTCTGCAATTTTTCATGTTTTCATCAGGAATAGTTATGAACATGCATACTTAAATGATCTTGTTTACGTTGTTTCTTTCACATATGAATGATAGTTTAGGAATTCTTAACTGCTCCTAGATAACCATTCGTTCACTTCTCCTCCCTGTCAGTTTTGATGAAATATTCTTAATTGCCTTTCATCCCTGACCATCATTCCATCCTTTCAGCAAATTGATAATTGTTTCATGTGTGGCTATCCCGCTCTACAATCCTCTTGTGACCAAGAAAATGCAACAGCGACCCTTAATCCATGACTCCATGCCCAATGGTTTGAAACTTATCACACCTTACCTTGCCTCTCTGCTTGGAATTTTCGACTTGGCATACATCTTCCATCCAAACAAAAAAATAAAAACCCCTGATCCTCACAACTAGCCTAAAATCACCATCAACATAGTTAAATCATAAAGAGAGAGCCCTCTCTGATTGCAGGTGGGCTAGAACCTGCAATCCAAAGATTGGTTTTTGATTACCTCGTATCCCTACAGGAGCTTAGGGACAACCTGAGTGATAACAGGAAGACTGTCTTAATCGATATGATGGTGGTTGACAACCCTTTAGACTTCAATGTGCTACATGGGCGTGATTATGTCGATGCTATGAATGCTGTGGTGTCTTCACTCTTTCGAGTAATGTGCTTTCCTCATAACGATAATATTGTCACTATTGATCAGCTTGCATCTGATAATTACCACCCTAATTCGACTTTACTACAGAATACCCCTTGGTTTGTTCTGACTATTCAAGTAGACTCTACCCGCCACGAGTGAATTATGTGGCATTGAATCCTCATTGTTCAATCAGTTCTAAGAAGGATCCTTTGACCTATTATTCTCCTTCTCGGGACTTGGTCCCGGTAGTTGACCGAGAGATCCTTCCTATAGGGACATGGGACCCTTTAATTCCCTCTTTCGATCCTTGTAGGTCTCATGATTTCTCAGAACTTGCTTTGCCTTCACAGGAGGAACTCTTTGAAGCCATGAGTTTTGAATACCAAAGGAATCCTTGGCCTGAGCCCTGCAAGGGGTTTGTCCAGAAGGTCTATTATACATAAGCTGCAAGGTTGTGTGCTCCCCTGTACCATATTGTATATATGAGGTACACATTTTTAAGTTTTGTATTCTATAACACAAGATTTTACATGAATTTTATATGTGGGATGTATTAACTTCTTGTCTAGTGTTCCTCTTTATGTATACAGAACTTGGAATATTTCTCCTTTGGAAATTTTTATGGTTAGTCCATTCTGACAGGTATTGGTTCTTGAAAGTGGAATATAGGTTAGGTTTTTCCACCTGCATAGTGCACTTATCAGTTTCCTTTTACATTTTGGACTGAGGATCGACCCCACCAAGTTATGGTGCGAAACCTTCTCATTTCTTAGAAGTATCATGACCTGTGTGGTAGAGCCTACCTTATCATGGGTGCCCTAGTTAGTACCTTGTTGTCACTTGGCACTCATGCTGATTTTTTTTCCCTAGGCTTAGGAGTCCTCTTTAGTCCCGCCATGACTTATGCGCTGAAAGACTCATTCCTCTTTGCTTCTTCGATTCGTTTTGGCCTTATACCCTAGAGGCTCCTTTGTGTTGAGTTGTACTACTACATTATATTTTGACCACTTGCACCTTTTTGCCTTGAGCTAGCTTCACTTGGACTCGTGCTTAAGCCAACTTTTGACCATGACGACTGCAAAATCAAATTTGCATACTTTTGACTTTTGCAACTTGACACACCTTGACCCATGGAAGGAACACACCTTTTAGTGTCTTTGACCAGTTTTCGCCTCCCTGCATTGAGCATAGGATTTTTCCAATCCCAGGAACTAGATCATCTGCTTCACTAACACTTGCTCTTTCCACTGTACTAGAACATTCTTTTATTCCTTTCCCAGCTTAATAAAAATACCAAAAAAACTATATATTCCAAAAAAGAGCAGGAACGGGACAGTGTTTCCATTTATTGTTGGCAGCTAGAGTCAATCGTGTCGCCCTTGAACAAAGCACTCAAAACAAAGTCTCCTCTGTTTGGGCGAGATTTAGTTTGACTTAGGTACGCCTTAACCTTGTTATTGAGTTAGTTCTCCCCCGATTGGCTATCTATTCCAATCATATGGAGGGTTCGTTTGTGCCTCTTGCACAACGAACTTATACAAAGTCATTATATGCCGCCACATAGTCACATTGAGTCGTGCTTTTGTTCAAGGGAATTTAGCCTGAGTCGGCCTCTCTGCGATGTCTCTTGACTCATTTTTCAGTCAGCCATCCCTGGTTGTCAGTATAATGTCTATCATCACATCAGTTCTATTGGTCCTTTACTCATGCCGGTGTGAGAAGGTCTCCATTGACTTCTTGCTGGTAGGTCTTGTCCTTATCGACGATGACATCTTTCTCTGAGCACAAGGCTAGAGCTTCACCCTGGCCCTATTTTCATTATTGATAGGTCACCTTGTGCTCAGCATCGATCAGTATCATGGGTCTTTGACTGAGTGGTTTCCCTTGTGTTTGACATTAGCTTACATTATCACACATTGGGATTCATGCAATACCTTGGTTTCCATTTGACCCTATTGGTGGATACCTTGCCTCTGTGTCAGATTTCATTATTGGTTGGTTCAAAGGGTTTCTGTCATGTGCTAGCCACATCTTGTGTACGCTAGAAACGTACTTCTGTCAGTTTACTCGCCTGATTCCTTCTGCATTATTGGCCTACAGGTTACACTCGTGCTAGATTGATGAAAGATGCCTCAATGCCTTCCTTCTAGCGGATCTTTCCCTATCGACTTCGACTCATTGCTCTGGGGCAAATATCTAGAGTCCATTTGGTATTACCTTGGGGTTTGTAGTCATTAGTGGCAGATCCTTCACTATCGATAGTGCGAAACCATCATTGTCTCCTGATCGATAGATTCTTATAGGTGTTCGACTCCAGCTCATTTATTCACACTTGTTAGTTTGTATTGGGTTCCTTGACGCTCATCATCATCATCAGTGAGTAGTCTCGCGTTTGTTAATGGTATACATCAATGACCGGTAATCAAACGATTTCTCACATGGTCGACTTCAAATCATTTATTCCCATGCTGTAGAAATGTACCACGATGGTCGGTGAAGACCTCAGGTTGTATCAACATTTATTGGTTCACTTGACAGTTGCTCTTGTTGTTGCTAGTTGATACCACTTCACCTTATATGTTGCAGTCATTCATGGCGACCTTTTATGTGCTGGAACCTGAGTTTGTAGTGTAGTACCATCTTATTCCACATGTTCATTTGGTACATTTGGAGATCAGTCTTTGATATCAGTGATCCGCTTCATCCTTCAGCATCATTCTTATACGTGACATTCAGACATGTACTTGTTCGATCTTGATCAGATGATCCATTATGTATTTTCCAGTCATTTATACTTGTATACTTAGTGGATCTACTTGTACTTGATATGCAGACATGTTGTACTTTCTCTGAGCATGGGTATGCCTGCCTCAGATAGTGTTTCTTTATGATCTCCTTTTGTGGCTTGGAAGGTTGAATTTTGGTGAAGTCCTTCTCAGTTTTCGACAGACTTCCTTTCCATGGACTTGCTTAATACATTTCGGGGATCATGTACCCCTTCTAACCTCATATATTAGGGGGCATCTGTTATAGCTCCAAATCTCACTCTTGAGGTTTGTGATGTTGCACTCATGGCTTAGGGCAAACCTCCTTCCAGACCTGGTCAAAAATTTTAAAAACAGTGTTTTATTCCCTATACGTGACATTGCCCTGAGCTAAATGCATGTATACGCAGGTCCGTGTATATCCAACCTACGTATATGTCTTAAAAAACTTAAAAAAAACTAAATCTCCTTAATTTCGAGTGGAGATCACGGGTTTCACCTGTTGATTACCTGTTAGTGCCCGTGGCCCAACGAGTTCCCAACTAAAAAACTACTTTGGGAGAAGTATAAAAAGGCTTCAATGGGAAGGCCAAAGGGGGGAGAGAAGAGAGAGAAAGATTATTATGCTGAGATTTCCCTGACTAGGTCTGAAGATCGTAGTGCCTCTTGCACTTCCCCCATTTTACAGGAAACTCTTGTTTCCTTGTGTGTGTTGATGTCTTCATACTACTTGAGATATCATGTAGTAAGTCATGGAAGGAGTTTGTTAAAGGCTTGAGATTGGACGAATCCGGGAGAGAGTTCCGCTTGGAGCATGTGAAAGGATGAATCAGGTGAAATTATTCCTTTCTGTACTTTATTTTTCTATAATAAAAGAAACACATGTCTTCATGCTTATGATATTCATGTTATGATTCATATGTGAATGGTTGTTTAATTGCATAACTTACTACCTTGCATTGTAATATGAAGATGGTTTCTTTATTATGTTTAGTCCATATATTGTTGTACTTTCTTGAATTGATTGTTTTGCAGGTCAAAGGAGCAAAATGAACTCCAAGAAGGGGTTGGACCCTGGAAGGCTCTTCTCAAACGTAGGACCTCAGGTATGCCCTCTATCGTAGAGTTTTCTTATATTAGCATTATGGCTGTATGGAATGTGTGTTTCTCTGTATAGATAACCTCGAGTCTGCTAGGGTATTCACCCAAGACCCTAG